>JAODAG010341522.1:0-10086 GCA_027574785.1 Orphnurgus asper
CTGTATGTCAAGACAGTTCAGAAGTGGTTATATTTTGATCATATAGAGGGATAATTAAATGCAAAGCGGTAGAAGTCTTCTTCTAAAGGTTCCCAAATCTGCTTTTTCTAATAATTCTGGATACTAGAATGCATCTGTAGCAAAGTTTATTACTTTAATTAAGAAGTAATAGCACGGTCATCAAAATTATCACCTGAAAGGTGAGTATATCTGAAAGACCAGAGAAATAAAGAAAAATGTTGTTTGCTACATGGGTAAGATTATTTGTACTGATGCCCTATGCTTACATATATATAGGCCCCTTGTGATATATCTATAGGCTGATGAGCGACATACACTGGGAAAAGATGCCAAGTTGTTTGACAAACAGTCTCCGCATTCGTCGGTGACATTCGCTTACAGCACACACTTGATGGCAAACTTAATTTATCACCTCTCTTGGTGTTTAATCTAAAACTCTTAGGATACTGTTTCTAAAAAGCTTGAGGAATACAATCATCGGGACATTCCAGGGGCTCAATGAAGGATTATTTAACTGTTTGCCCATAAATTTGTGGAAGCTAGGACCTGTCCTATATTCCAATGTTTTTTTTTCTTTTTAAAGCAAACCTTACTAGGCCCACATATTTTGTAATGATGCGTGAATAAATTGAATAACATTTACTGGGCAAGTTCATCGTCATGTGTTTTCTCTTTATTTTATGTTGTTATTCTGTGTTAATGTTTTATATGGATGCAACAAAACATGAAAGCCTAAATATGTTCATCCGTGTCATAATTAGTCTATTTCTTTGGCTCTGTATGGGAAACTATTTATTTGTTAGGGACATCTATAAATTTATATTGCGGCTGTTGTATTGTAAAATCTGCATAAAGTCACTCCAATAATATGCTAACATCTACCATAATTCTTTATGATTGTTTCTGCTGGCATTATTCATAAATTGTAAAAATGGCATGTTAGGCTTCTTCTTTTGTAAAATGGAAAATCGTTAGGCCTACAACTCCCTATAGGCCAGTTACACTGCACTCGGCATTGTCTGATATTATTATGCTCTTGTTGTAAGCTAGGCCTAACATATCAAAGTGCTTTTGTCTATGTTACGCAGCATCTGCGGTATACACAGCATCTGCGGTAGTAATTCATTATTGTTGAAGTAAGCATGAATGTTTCGAAATACTATGTACATAATGTGTAAGCCTAATGCAAAGCAGTGTTAGGCTATATTAACACTTCCTTTAACACATCTGGGTTTGTAAAAAAACAAAACAAGATGGCTGCGCTAACAGAAATTGCTAGCACAGCCAAGCACATGGAATGCCAGTGTAAACTTATGGGGAAACAAGTTAACAGTGGACAAATAGGCCCAAAAATATCATTTTCTTCATAAAATAATTGACATAAACATAAATACTGCATCAGTTTGAAAAGAAGAAATAAGAGATGTATCTTGAGGTTACCATCCTTTTTAGACAGCATTTAAGTGACAAAAATGACAAAATAAGATGACAATTTTAGGTTAGCTCCATCACACAATATTAAGGAAGTGGTCTTGAGAACCAGGGCAGTAGTATAACTACCTAATACTATTATCAATTTAGCCTTCGCAATTTTCACGTTTGTACTTGGGCCTATTTGATTAATTTTCAGTAATGTAATTTATTATAGTTTCATAAGGTCATGAAAATTTGTGGTAGAGAGGAGGAAAATGATGAAGCTCATTGATTTTGGCTGGCCCACATTTAGGCTAGCAGTGAGGTCGAAGCTGCGGTCATGTTAATTGTGCCGCCGTTTTCCCCGAAGAATCCCCTGATCAACATCGAGGAGGATGAAATCGTCTCTTTTGGCTTGCGCATGGATCTACGTAGGCCCCGTAGATATTTCAATAAAACATAAGCATTGATTGAAGCTGTGCTGACCATTGACCTACTTTTTCTTCTGAACAGTTACGATGTTACGCAGTGCATAGGGTACCGTAGCGAGGCTATGTAACGAAACTGAAAATACCGGTTGGTATCATTGGCGGATTTAGGAGGACAAAAAAATAAAATAAAAAATAAATAAATAAAATAAAAATAAAATAAAAAATAAAATAAAAAAATAAATAAAAACAAAGAAAAAAAAAAGAAAAAGAAAGAAAAAAAGAAGTGAAGTCCCTAGGTTAGATAGCCGCAGCACTTCCCTAACAGACTGGAGAACCGTCTTCAAGAGTACCTACCACACTTGAAGGAGTCTGGTCTGGATTGCAGTGTACATTAATGAGCTGGTGTTAGAGGCTGCTGCGAGAGCATTCAAACAACAACTCCGGCCAAATGAAAAAACGCTGGCCAGACAGCTCGACAGTAGTTGCCTCCATACCCTGTACATCGCCAGGGGAAATAATTGTTCCCCTACCCCTGTGCGTAGCAAGGTGGATTTTCCTTCATTGGCGTCGTGTCAACGACATCCACGTCCAAGCGGTTCCATTTTTGCAGGGAATTCGCCAGCAGACGCATTAGCAGAGGGACTCGTGAAGCAGGGGGGGGGGAGGGGGTGTTAGAATTATTAGTGAAAGCTGGGTAAGTATATAGGCAGTTAGGACCCCGAACGAGTAAGTTTTGGGGAATTTCGCAGGTGGCAAGATTTTGTTGACAGCGTGTCCCGTTTGCATCGCAATTAGTGTAGATGTATTAGCACTTTGTGACGGTCAAACAAATTTCCGGTCTAGTCTGTCTGTCTTAGCAGATTCAAAATGGGGTGGGGTAGGGGTGGGTGGGCAGTCAAACATGCATCAGTAGCCCGCTGAATTCCAAGTCCTCCGAGATGGTGGGTGTATACAAGCAACCACATTTCAGCGTAAGAATTTCCACTGCACTGCATTGGAACCACGATGCAGTTTGGCACATGGTCATTATGTTTGGAAAGCTTTATCTGTAATTACTTTCTCTTGCAAAACTGACTAGCTTGTTTGTTTACAACCCACTGACATGCCAGCCAGGATGAAAGATCTATAATAGAGCAAAGCAGTCTTTGGAGAATTCAACCAAGAGCTTCAATAATAGGATAGTGAAGTCAAGGTAATTATGGAGTGAGAAGTTGCAGGCCCTTGGTGCATGCACAAGTCACCTAGCAATCAACCTAAGAACCTGCTGACAATATACTGGTAGAATCCAGTTTAGGTTTTATATTGCTGTGATAATGACCTTTTTTCCCCTCCAAAATATGATTATTACATACACTTGCACATTTGCTTTTAAAAAGGACCTTGGATGTGTAGGAGTCACATCATTTGATTTAGTAAACGTTTGGGACACAAGCTCATGATCAGGCGAATAGAATCATTCATTATAGTAAGAGATTCAGACTAACAAAAAAAATGCAATTCACCGTTTTTCCTAGGTCGACATTCTGAACTAAAGTTTGTCACTCACAGGATGCTAGAAAACCATAACCAATTGTAATAGTCTTTATTAGGTTTATTGAAATTTACCTGGGAAACTTATAAAGTACCGTAGTAATTACATTAATTTAAAACCACCTCAAGTATAGGATACATTCATGAGTATGTATAAGTTCGGGTGTAAATCCAAGATGGGGGGGGGGATATTCTTCGCTTTTCCAATTTCCAACAAAAATTTAACTGTTTCTCAATCCCAGCCATTATGTTTGCAGATTTACATATAAACCAGTGTTTGGTAAACGTGACGAAGAGTGGTCAATACTTCTGCTCTATTTATACAGCATAGAATCCTGCTTTGAATCAGGAGGGCCGTGCGTGTATGTCGTACCATGTGTATATTATGCTAAGTACACTCGACTTGTACTTCCTGGTTGCAGACCTTCCAAGGATAGAGCCTGGTAATCTGATACAGGCATGGGACTCACGCAAACAGGAAAATAATGCAACAGCATATATATACACACATATATATAGCACAGCATTTACGACACCGCTGGTGCGGCCATTTTTTGGTATGTAACATCGTAGTGAAAACATCTTCCGGGCTCCCCTGCTAAGAAATACAAACAGTTGTCACATAAGATAAATGTTTTGCATCCAGTGAGGCTGCCATTAAGGTCCTCCTGTTTCCAGTCGATCATTTTTTGCTAAAGTCTTTTCTCTTGGAGTATGTAATACATCTAAAAACTGCTTCCCAAGGTTTCCCAATCCCAGCCATTAGTTTTGCAGATTTTGCATATTAACCAGTTTTTGGTGAAAGTGACAAGGAGTGGTCAATACAGCGTAGAATCCTGCTTTGAATCAGGAGGGCCGTGCGTGAATGTCGTACCATGTGTATGTTATGCTAAGTACACTCGACTCGTACTTCCTGGTTGCAGACCTTCCAAGGATAGAGCCTGGTAATCTGATACAGGCATGGGACTCACGCAAACAAGAAAATAATGCAATGGCATATATATATACACACACACACATATATATAGCACAGCATTTACGACACTGCTGGTGCGGCCATTTTTATGTACGTACATCGTAGTGAAAATATCTTCCTGGCTCCCCTGAAAATGCTAAGAAATACAAACAGTTGTCACATAAGATAAATGTTTTGCATCCAGTGAGGCTGCCATTAAGGTTCTCCTGTTTCCAGTCTTGGAGAATGTAATACATCTGAAGAACACGTCGAGTCTGCAGAAATGCCAGCAGCTTGGAATTACCCAATGTTGCGCTTTGGTGTGATAATGCTTATTGACAAAATAATTAGGGGGTTTTGTTTTTGGTGACAGAATAAATCATACCCTATAATTCAGTACGATATGAAAGGCTTTCACTCATTGCTGGAAATCACAATAAGCACATTCAGTAGTTGTTCAGATGGTAGTTTTCTTTTAAATTTGCAGGTTCCTTCATTAATTTTAAGCATTTGGCAGCGTAAAAAATTGTGATGTCATCACTATAAGATATGCTGAAAAGACATTTTTTCCCATGTAGGTCCTTTCAATTTGAAAGAGGACAAACAAAGCCTGTAATTTTTTGTATAGAATTTTTTTTCTTTTTGGAACTCAAGGGGAAAACATCAGTTAAATGCTTTTGGGGGACAATTTGGCCTTTGTTCTCTATGCTGACTTTCATAACTTTCTCTGACACTCGGGCTTAACACCGAGTGTGTAGTTATGTATATCTAGAAATATCCTCCTTTCCGATTAATACTGGATTTATACTTTCCCTGGAAGGGAGCTTTTTGGAAGGAGTCTATCCTTTGACTTCCTGGCCGCAATTTGCGCTAACTATCATTTATTATTCGGGGTGTAATCAGCTCTCGTTAAAAACGTTATCGTTTTTCAATCGTATGGCTAGGCTAGTCTAGCTAGCCTACAAGCACTATCCTCTGGAGGGTTTGATTAGTTACACAGGATAGTTGCAGCTTTCTGTGGAGTCTCGTCGTACTCCTTTCCCCAGTTCTCTATCCCAGAAGATTCCTGACCTTGTTAGGGTCCTGAGATTCCCAATTTCTCCCCCCCCCCATCTTCCTCTCTTTAGGAATCCAAGTTTTTGGCTGAAGAAACGCGGTCCATATGGCCCCGCCGTTTAGACACGGATCGACATGTACGATGCGTATTTTCATTGCTATAATCCTATCCTTGGGCCGAGTCAATTCACATGTTGCTACTCCCATGTTCGTAGTCCATTAATTAACTGTCCACTTGATTTCAGGGCCTGCGACCCAGTTATTTCGGCAGGTGGAGTTATAAACATTGCAATGTTAGAAAAGGGTGGGAGACATATCTCCCTTCATCTTGGGACCAAAACCCTTTTCCTAATACTATGTGATAGTTTGAAGAATCTTTCCCAATATACAATAATATTGCACATGCAGAAGATCTTCTTTTCTTGTGATCTTGTGACCTTCAAAAAGGTGAACTGATGTCAGAGAGATGTGGGCTGTCCTGAATGGGAGGGAGGGGGATTTCATTTATTTACAGGTTTTGACTCATGCCAGCTGATACCTAGGTGTTCTTTGCCAATTTCAACTTTGGTTACCGCGCCGCGCGTGATTATTCACTCGGTCATTGTTCGAGTCGATTAATGGCAGAACGAAACCAAGTTATGCTTCCTCATGGATAAGACCTGAAAGTATATCCCAGCACCTTTTAATAGTTGTCATTAGATACTTTTTTTTTAGCTTGTTATAACATCATATCATGATGCTGGTAGGGTTGTATATTATGCGCGCGAATCTAGGATAGCAAATTCTCGCAATAGAGATCCCTTTCACGTACGTTACGTCTGGCAATATTCAGGCCTGCGAGATTCGTGCAACTGTATCGGAATGGGGTATACAATGCTCATAGGTAGCAGGATGGAGGAAGGGATTGAGACAGGTGTGCAGAGTGGTCAAAGTTTGTTAAAACAAGATAAACTTTGTTACAACAAGATAAACTTTGTTATAACTGTTTTTTAATTAAATGTCCTAACTGTTTATGTCAAATTTGTTGCTATTTGTGTTGACTTAAAAGGCTGCATCCATTCCTACGATGATGGTTGTGCCTCTGCAATAACCTTAATTGGCGGGAAATATCGCCAGGCAGCTCGATCACATTCTGTGGAAAGAAAAGGCCCTTTCTCTGACCTGATATTATGAAGGAGTGTCGACCTAGTGCAAGGGCACATACGATCAATAAGAGGCCACGTGAATTCTTCTTTAACGAGAGTCTTAATTAAGTCTTCTTCATACCTTCCACGTTCGTGGGTTTTTTTTCTGGTTGAATGTTTCTAAGCTAGATATTAATTCACCAAGTTTGCCCTTCAAAGCTAATTGCCACAATTAGGTTAATTACATTGCTCTGCTATGGTGGTTATCATAGATGTTTGTAAATATTATCTTGTAACGCCATTGGTCGGCATTACTTATGATGTATTGGCCTTTCAAACTCTATATTACATTGCCAACATATCCTTCCACATTATGAATATCACCGTCATCATAATAACTTCATGTCATATATGGTATCCAAACCAAGTTGTTGTAACTTGCAATGATATCTTACATATTGTTTTATCTGTGTATATATTCACTTTTACACAAGATGCCGTTATCGTCAAAAAGAGAAACAGTTAAATGTAATTTGTAAATAGAGAGTCGAAATAAAGAAAAGCCCTGAAAACTTGTCTCTGTGGATCATTTCCGAATATTTTTGTTTTACTCCTGGTATGAATCCTGTTATCTTCACATTTTGGGTGAATAACGGTTATGCCCCGTGCAGCCAATTGAGGTTTTGTGATGGGCGAACCTAATGACGTACTTATAGCACAAGGGATTTAATACGGTATACTTCCCAGCACTATTTATACGTCTATCATATATGCTATGGATATTTTGTAGCACGTAACACTATCTTTTTAAATTAATTAAGAAATGCGAGTTACAAAAACTACATACCCCCTTGATGGAATATCGTTTAGGCTTTACACAGGTTGTATAGTGTGCAAAAAGTGTACACAGATTTGTTTCATTTGGTCAAAGCAGCCAAGTAGGATTTTTGAGCAACAATTACGATCATATACCGTCCCTGTATGGATATTTGCACGTATGGAAATGACTCTTAACCAAATTAACAGATTTGTGTATGTGTATGGTTTACCTTGTGTTTGTTTTGTATAGTTTGCGCTTAATTTTGCATGTAATTAACTGTCTAGTTCAGCCTCAACACAAATTTGGCCCCTGAGTTTTCGGTCGGTATACCAATCCTATAGTTGAAGGAACCAGTTGACCTCTTCCAAAGCCCTTCCACCCCAACCCCCCCCTCCCCAACCATCTTACTCTCTGATTCTTTTCTCCAGTTATCAAACATTGATGTAAATTTGAATGTAACTTCCACCAGTCAGTACTCCTTTTATTTGTTGCAGAGCCGTGGTGGAGCAGTACCTCCTGGAGAAGTCGCGTATCGTCTCCCAAGCTCAGAACGAGAGGAGTTATCACGTCTTCTACTATCTTCTGGCCGGTGCTACCAAAGCAGAGAAAGAAAGCCTCTGGCTGGAGAAGCCCGAGACTTTCTACTACCTCAACCAGGTAAGGAGCCCAAAAAAAAATTAAAAATTCTCGTAACCCTTTAATGCACCGTTCTCTCTCCACCGTGCACGATCGGTAGGTATCCAAACCCGATCACACATTGTAAAAGCCTCTTTTGCTTCGTAGGCGTTGGGTACTGCGATCGGGTTGTAATTTTCAAATCTGATGGCCACACCCATCTACCGACGTTTGTCGGCTGACGACGTGTCCGCGTGCCATGGCAAATAAAGTTGTCGGGAAGCGAAGAATGTGGGGCACGCAGCGCAGTACCGAGCTCTGCGCGAACCAGTCGAGACTTGTTTTGTTACTGCTCACCACTCCAGGTCGCTTGAATGGAATGTTTACTGCAAAAATGCCAGAGAAGTTTACGGGCGGGTCTATAATCTGTTATTGATGAATTTTGGAATTGTGGCTAGTCACTGCTTGAAATCCTTCCCCACCCCCTCACGCTATTTTGCTAGGTAGGTGACCTCAAAATGGAATTTGTTTATAACACTGAATGTAAGAAACCCCCTCCACTTTAAAGAAAAAAATCCACCCACAGGTGGCACTCAGCAACTCCAAGGCTCATAACATGACAGTCATCTCTCCCCCTCCCCAAATCATTCTGCCTTGGGGATATTTCTGGAGGCACTATAGCTTTGCCTGGCTGGTGTGGCTTTCACTCAGATGACCCCTCCCCTCTCAAAATCTAGGTCTTAAAAGTTGGTGATTAAAGGTAATTTCTTAATCCAGCATGCTAATGTTTAGGTCTTGAGTCATTGTCCATGTCAATCAATATGGAAGATGTAAGTAGCCATTTCTCTCTGCCTCAATGGGGTCATAAAACCCTACCAGTTCACAGCAGCAGATAAAATCTCCATCTGCCAAGTGGATATTTTATTATTGGCTCCAAACTTTTTTTGCCCTAACCATTAAGTGTATCCTTCATAAAGACATTACATTGATTGCCATGTTATAAAAATACTGCTGGGAGTGAACTCTGTTCTAAATTAATTAAGGAAGTTGAATTATTGTGTCCAGTTCAACTCTTTGCAATGAGAGCAAGAGTTAGATGGTGAATTATGTAAGGTTGAGGTTAAGTAAGGTTAAGATTATGATGTTTGTACAGTAGTTGTTGCAAACTGCATTACACAGGAGTAAAAGTAATATGCATATTGAATTTAGAATTTGAATTTAGACAAAAAATGTACACTGATTGGAATAAGAAAATGCTCTTATTTATTTCCATAAATTTGTCATGGTTTGATTGAAATAGGTCTGGTTTGAAAACCAAAACTTTTAAGTAATTCAATAATATGTTTTTTTCATATTATATTGGGTAGGTACAGGTCAAACCAAATGGATACCCTATGCCATATGCTTCTTGTCTTTGCTACTACTATAGGTAGGGCAGAGTATCAAAGAGTGGTCTTCCATGTGGTAATATATTGAGGAATACATTGGGGAAAATATATCCAGGATTTGCATTTTTGGTCGTTTTATGATGGACTGGTCAAATTTTTGAACTTATTCTTACTCTCCTTGTTACTTTATGTGTTAAAAAAAGCCAATTGGATTTTCAATACCGATGTAAATATGAAAAAATTGTCGAGACCACTGACAACTTGTAAACTTAATTAATACGCTGGAACACTGAGCTTTACTGCTGTATTGATTCATGCCCATAACAAAAGTGGTTCATTAACATAATGGTTATTGATTTTTCCAGGGACTGGATTCATTATATGCCAAATTATTCCAACATAGGATTGTTAGTTAATATTGTTAGTTAATAACAAGTCATGTAAAGTGTGAACAACATCAGTTGATGCATCTTCTGAAAGGATCTGAAAGGATTAAAACGAACTGTAAGGACCCACCCACATAAAATTTGTTTGTCCATGTACCACCGACCGTGTATGTTGGCCCAGACCTTTTATGTAATTTATTTAGTTTTTTGTTATCTGTTCTTTGTTTTAGTGTAATTTTTTTGAATACTTTTCTAATATAATTCTAATATAATGTTTTTATATATATTTTAATATAATTTTTTTATATATTTTTTTAATATAATTTTTTAATTATATTTTTTAATAT
>JAODAG010341533.1:0-10085 GCA_027574785.1 Orphnurgus asper
GCTGTCATCACAATTATAATAACTTGCGTGAAGGGCTAGCTGTCATCACAATTATAATAACTTGCGTGAAGGGCTAGTTGTCATCACCTTGATAATAACTTGCATGAAGGCCTAGCTGTAATCACAATCATTTATAATAACTTGCATGAAGGGCTAGCTGTCATCACAATTATAGTAACTTGTGTGAATTTCTAGCTGTCATCACATTCATATTAACCTGCGTGAAGGGCTAACTGTCATCAAAGGGCTAACTTTCAAACTTGATAGTGAATTGTTATCGAACATGGGAAGCAATAAACATAATTATCCCTTTATTAAGAGATTGATTGGGGCCATACCCCAACTTGAATACACATGAATTTCAGCCACTTTCATATGACGTCATCGAATGTCACGGGTACACGTACACCTAATAGGAGAAAGGAATTACTAAACTGTTTAAAGGTAGCTGCCAATTGGACATGTTTGTGACATTCTATGGGTCTATCAGTGTATATGATATCATTGTCCAGAAAGGCCGCTGTCTATGCCTTATGAATGGGACAAAAAGTATGCAGTTGTAGTCTTTAACTTATAAGTCTATTGGATAATCCGTCCCTGGGAATATGTTATGTGTAGTCAGACATGCATGTTTGTATGTGTCACGGCGATAGAGATCTTAATATGACTCCCCCTTCCAGTACTCTCTCACATACACATCCACCTGACAATTCGTGGTATGTAAATAGTCAGCCTTGGTTACGTCTCAGCGTGGACGATTCATAGTCTTAAGCTCATAGTCTTAAGCTCATAGTCTTATTAAGCTGATGTTCCTATAGCCCATGAAAAAGTAATTCGACTAACAACCTGGATGCGAACACCAAACGGTGGCAGCATATGCCTCGACACCATCTCGTCAAACTGACACCAACCCTACGTCGATCGGACTGTAGCCAGGGAGATCATTGGGCGTGTGTTGTGCCACGCCATGAACCTCATGGCTCTGCTGAAGGACTCCACTATCATCAACCAATGCGGGGCGTCTTTTAACACAACGCCGCAGATACTACAAAATTACCTTAACCAATGGCCTGGCCTAGAACTACTATTTTATTGGAGGGTGAGTGCTGGAACGATGGCAGATGTACCTTCACACCATCGCGCTGAACTGAGATAAGCCGCTCAATTCTCTTTCGATAGGACTAGAAAACCCTCCCAAGAAAGAACCTGGGATCTAAACCAAATAAACGACAGCATATGCTACGTACGGCTTCAAAAGCCAACTGACCACCTTCTGACCCAATCCTATTTCCTATAAATATCATGTAGTACCACATAAAGTGTAGAGTAGTGATTTCGATAAGACCATGAAGACATTAGGCTCACATATATAATTCAATAATAAGTCCTCTCCACACCTCTGACAGAAAAAAATACTCAGCTTTATATAATTTACTCCGTTCTGTCACGACATGACATTGACACCACCTTTCCAGAAAAAAGGCCAGAAAGTGAAATCCTGGACAACAATCAAAATGTCAGGAGACGTAAATTATGATGATGAATACGATTACACTTTTTTATTTCCAGTAAATTCCAGGCAAACAGAAGCATTCGTGTTCACCCAGTGACTCAGTTACCTCCGCGTGTCACGAGTACGATCTCTGACCTTTCTTCTCCAAGCATCGCCACACTCCCTGCCAAAAACCAAGAGATTTACGAGAGTGAAATGCGAATTTCAGTCACGCATTTGCGAGGTACTCTTGGAGGTTAAATAAATCTTCCA
Organism: Orphnurgus asper; assembly: GCA_027574785.1. Classification (NCBI taxonomy): domain Eukaryota; kingdom Metazoa; phylum Echinodermata; class Holothuroidea; order Elasipodida; family Deimatidae; genus Orphnurgus; species Orphnurgus asper. The sequence goes on from JAODAG010341533.1 coordinate 1,766, forward strand.
TCTCTTGTAGATAAACATGATAATAATTATTCTTTAAAAGCTCTTCGCTGTCGCACTACCATTTAACGACATACACTAGTAGGCATATGTTGTTTTATACTATATTAGGTTCACCAATACCGTCGAAAAAACATCTTCAGAACAAGCAGATGGATTATTTTTGAATGATATCTCTGACCTGAAGCTGTTAAAACAGCTGATTTTACTTAAATTATTGAATCTCGAAAACACAATGCGTAGTTAAAACCTTAACACAAATGCAAGCGCAGCTGAAGCACTATTATTGATAATTGTTTCATTACTGTTGAATTTTTATACATTCCATCTCATTCCATTCCAGAGCAGCCGCGATCACCGATTTGGTATATATAGTTATTTAATGCTCTTCTACAATTTTTCATCACAGGTCACAGTTATTCCTATCTATTATAGTTACCCGGTAACTGTGTTCCAATATTAGCGAAGTCACGAGGCAAATAGATTGAGTTGTTTCTGTTGAAAACTGCATTATGGATACCGGACTTTGAATCTTTGTTTCGGTTTGTCGTATTCGTTTGTGGAACACAGGTAACTAATTTTACTTTGAAAAAGTTGTGAATCAACATGGACTTGGACCAAGCCTTAGAGGCTGCAGAGCCTTTAGGAAGAACCCAGATGATGATTCTACTCGCCACCATGCTTATGAATGTTGAAACCGGTTTCACAGTTTTAAGTAACGTGTTTCTCGCTAAAACTCCACCGTATCATTGTACCAACCATTCTGGATTCACATTGGAGGAGAGCGTTCCCACTGCGGAGGGGTCTTACGCAACATGTGAAGAGTACGCGAATCCTCCTCATAGCAACCAGACAAGACCGTGTTCAAATTGGGACTTTGATACAGAAGTGGAGGGAAAATCTGTCGTTTCCGACGTAAGTACATTGAATTTTAGTTAGTACACTTATACTTCCATGGAAAGTGTAAACCGGTAAAGTCGCTTCCTTAGTTTTCCAGGAAGTTTCCTCGTAGATGTTTGTTATATAAGCTGAATGGTCTTGGCATCGGTGGTTACTTCATATGTCAATAAATATGTCAAGTGATCAGTGAGTTGCCCTGGCAACTGTGGAAACTCCCAGTACTGGCTCTCTGGAGAATCTATTTATTAGAGGTTATATGGGTTTTTCGACAGAAATTAGTTCCCAGGAATAACGTAATGTTTCTCATTGGAAGTATGTCTCTAGTGGGGTTTGAACGTGGTTTTTACGTAGTTCTTGAATTGATGTATTATACGACTATTATGCTTTATTTATTATGATGTAATAACAAAAGTGCTCGAATTAATCATGTATTCGCTGTATCTTTCTAAATCGTTTCATTTCATTGGTTTCGGTAGTGGGATCTCGTTTGCACCAAGGATTTTCTTCCAGGGTTAGCCCAGTCCCTACTGTTAACGGGACTCGGAGTGGGGTCTATTCTTGGAGGACCAGTCGCTGATAAGTATGGGAAACGACCGACCATCTTGGTATCTTTAGTTATTTTCAACGCAGTTGGACTTGCAGTGTCCCTCTCCAAGAGTTACGCAGCGTTCGTCACTCTTCGCTTCATTGCGGGATTGTTATTCAAGGTTTACGTCACATTATTGTATTTCAGCTTTTCAAGTATCATATGTAATGTAAGTTGTTAAATGAAATATACAACTTTATTTTGTCTTTGGACGACATTGTTCAGTCCAGGTGTTATACGTTCAGTCACAATTGGTGAAAATACTTCAATCTGATAGTAAGTGAAATGTTGGTTATTCTTTGTAGGAAATTTCCAATTTTAATATTTCGAGATGAAAATTGGTGTAAGTAATTAGTTTGAATGAACGTGGTTATTCAGACGTGTCACCGGTCACTAACGCGATAATGCTTTCACATGGGTATAACGACGGCCATTGGATGCATTTGGGCTACGCCCTAGCGCGTCGCCTTCGTCATTGCCTGGATTCTCGCATTATCCTGCCGTTACCGCACTTCTTTGCGCCTATATTGCGTTAAGCGAACTGAATATGAACTGTATTGTATATATTAACAAGATTGGCAGTTTGTTGTGTGCTTGTCAGACAATGTCATCAATCTGCCTATTTGAAATACGATGTTCCATGAGGACCAACTGAAAGAACATGACATTTGTATTCCGTTTTGCTACTGGCTATGCGATTATCATAGCGTTTATTAAAGTTCTTAAATAGACTCGGTATGAATTGTTGATTAACTTTATTTCTTCTCTGAAATTTGCAGGTACTGTTGGGCTTTGAATTGTTTCGTTCACTTATATTGACGATAAGTATGATTTAATGGCACCATTCTCTCGAACACTCTAATGCCTATGGTTTTTGCCTAAGGTCACATGTTCACTGTGCTTTCAAACAGCAAAGCTCAACTTAGATTATTATAGGGATGGGTAAATTACTACTTAGGTGACTTTTAAAAATCATTCTTATTTGCTTGTTAATTACGCAAAGACAAATCTACATTGTCTTCCTTCAATGAATAGTCAACTTTAATGATTGGTGCAAACTGCGAAAGAATGTAATCACAATATATCGCACCGACCACTTTATGAAGTGAGGTATGTCACTTGGTGTAAAAAAGAAGAAACATCTATCATCATGATATATCCCCCCCGCCTTATTAATTACATTTCATTATCCTCCTCAGGCGATTCGAATCCCACTTTCTAATTTGATGTTCGAGTTCTTGATTCCCCGGTACCGGCCCATCGTGGGTGTCTTGCCAATACTCATGGCATCCGTAGGATTAGTGATCATGTCTGGGATAGCTTACTTCGTAAGGGACTGGCAATACCTCAACTTACTATTGATGATACCATCGATAATCATTATGACATTTTCGTGGTGAGAAATTACAGGTTACTTCACAGGAGGTTAGAAAATATATGTCCCATATAGCACGTTAAGCTATATTTAGGTAGCTGCGACGTGACAGTAACATAACAAATATAAATTTGAAATGTAATGACAACTATTGATTCTTCTGGAATGATTTATTGAGAAACCATAGTAAACAATGTTGTAAAACAATTCAGCATGGCATAAGTACGCCCTACAAAACGTTTATCATCCAGCAACATAGAATATTTGTAACGTCCGTCTTCATTGTTCTACAACGTTACGTTGACAATACAAGGTTTTGTTTTCTTTCTCTTTAAAACATTTCAAAACTCCTGTTATTATTAATTTTTTTCAACAACGTCTAACACACGTTATGTCGTATGATACTGGTAAATCATGCTCACAGATTGATCGACTATCAAAATTGTTGTATTTGAATGTCAGTATTAGCATCATATATATATCATAACTGATGCACCGAAGCAAATAATTATTAAATTTATTCCGTTTGTAGAAAGTTCTTTTGCAACGTATTGCCAAAAACGTTATTTATTTTCAAATATACTGACCATAAACTAAATCAGTTATATATCTAGCAGATATCCACAATGTTGCGTCGTCACGTCGACTGCCTAATCGGTCGAATTAATTATCTAGATATTCAAATCATTTTTAAATATACAATTTATCATTTCACACATTGCATTAATATCTTTAATAAAGATTCCGCGTCAGATTTAAGATTCAATTTACATATGATTGTGGCTGTTTTTTCTCGTTTAGGTGGCTCCCTGAATCGATGCGCTGGTCTTTATCCAGAGGAGATATTCAGCAAGCTGAGATGACAATGCAGAAGGTAGCTTCTTTTAACAAGGTTAAAGACTTTCCTTCTCCAGTATTTGACGATCACGATTCCAACGGTACGAATGGTTCGCTTGGACACGAAGAGGATAATACACTGGAAGTATTTCGTTTCATTGCTCAACTTTTTCAGACGCCGACGAGAACTGTCACCCTCGTCCTGAGCTGGGGATGGTAAATCGTGCTTCATTGACACTCTTTGCTTAATAGGTTCACACATCTAGTCGTTTTCGTTGACTTGACTTGAAATGAAGAATTCTAGATGATACACTTATCGAAATGATTACTTTCAAATACGGAAGAAAGATGTGTAGGCTACCTCATGCAATTTTATTTGACGATAGGCAAATTAAATGTTTATTATCAGTGTGCAAGAGAATAGGTAAAATCCGCTCATATGGCATTCTGCCCCATGTTACATTATACGTGACGTAATGACGTTACGTAATTGCATGTTGCATGCATCCGCCCCTGATAATAAAATCCACTTGAAAAACATTACTACAGAGGAAAATTCACTTGAACCCGCGAGGGATAGTACCCGTACAGCGTTGTCTTCGCTGATTTATCAAGCAGTCCGCAGTGCATGAATTTCGGCAAAGTGAATGTAAAACAGACTTTGTTTCAAAATAGTAGAACGGGTGATAATGATATAACTATTTTAAAACGGGTAACAGTAAACAATATACCAGTTAACCTGTTTACTGATTGCTAGAACGTTGCAGCAGGGTTCCTTAGCCGTTTTGGAAATATTCATTGAGTGTGTTACTAATCCAAGGGCAGTGGTATATAGTTTCTTTACTTTCCAGAAAGTCTTTGATAAGGACCCTCACAAATCTTACCTATGTTACCTAAGGTGTAATGGTATTATATAACCACATAATTATATGACGTAGAAGCAACGTTATAACGTACTGTAGTACTTTAGTACGTTTTAGCGTACTATAGGACTACTACAATATAGTTACAGCAACCGGAAGTCGCCTTCCGCCATAGTGCTACACGACAAAAATGTTTCGCGTAATTACTATTCCACAATCCCAGTGCAGAGTTCGACGAATTCGTCGTCAGAAGGTAATGACTTTGTCTGGTATTATATAGTAAAAAAAAATCCTCTTTTTGGAAGATATTATCTGGACAGCAGGATCATATGTCACAGACCAAACTTAACCAAACAAAACCAAACTAAACTATTCTGGCATCAAAGTATATGTATAGTGAGGACGTGTTGCTTAGTAGCCGTGTACTATATATTGTAGCTTCCCTGCAATCCTGCACAATAACATACATCCCATTAGTCTATCTTAGTCACAACTGTGAGTGAATTGTGGCTGAGTAGAAGATCGTAAGGAGAAACTGATCGGAGCTGGGCTGTCCTGAATGCTCTTGTATTCGGGAGTCTATCTCGACAGGGCTAAACTTTTCATAGTGTGAAGGGAATTGCTCGCGTTTTACCAATGTGGCAAGTTGGCACCCTGAAATATTGCAGAATCATATGCTGAGAACACGACCTAAACATCTCAAATATTCGCGTCCAGCTCTTTCTATCCTATTGAATATTTCCACCATATTGACCTACTCTTGCTTAATATACTGAAACGTTGACCGATACAGTCATCAGCTTCCATACCTCTTCTATCTAATAGAGTAGTCTACAAATTAATCGATTAGAGTAGTTGTTTACGTCGAATTTTAAGATGCGATTATTGATACTATCCTTTGCAGGATCACGTCCACTTTGACGTATTTTGGATTTGCTTTGACTACTGGATCACTGGCCGGAGATCCTTATATCAATTTTTGCCTCAGTAGTCTGGTTGATATACCTGCTGCGTTGTCAGCTATTTTCCTACTTAAAATGTGAGTCAAATCCACGATGCACTTACGTAATGTAATATTTGAGCACGATTGACTATCTTTCGGCATGTGGTATGAAATTTGACATAGACCGACTTTACTCATACAACTTTGTTTGCGCTGTGTCAATATGTAGCATTTGTTTCTTCAGTTCGAATTATACATCGTTGGTATACAGATCACAACGTAAGACAGCTCTATTAGAGCAACAGTAATCACAAGGAATAATAATACCTGTGTATTATAACCACACTGATCGATGCCATACATATCACCAATATCAGACAGGTATATAACTATACAACGTTGGCACACTATATCGCAACATAAGTCAATATATTGATACTCTTTCGTTAGGTTTATTTTACTATCATTCCTTTCCAGAATTGGAAGCCTGATTCCCCTGATCACTGGGTTAACATTGGCTGCTGTTACGATGACACTGATTGTCGTGTTACCTTATCTGACAGGTAAAGGACTTTCGAGTTCCCACAATAACTCCATTTGATCAGTTAATTAATTTTCAATAAAGAAATACACTAATTAATATTAAATGGTTTCATTCCTATCGGTGAGCTTGAGTAGCATCGTACGGTTAATAAACTAGTAACATCTCTATATTTTGATATAAAGCAAAATATTTTGCATAATGTACGCACATGATTAATCCCTTCTTTCAGACAATGACGTCCGACATTTTTACTAATTCACACGATGCAACATTCATAATGTATCTGTGAAGGTTACAGAAGTGCATTTTCCGACGTGTCGTGTTATCACTAAAGAAAGTCTTAAGAATGGAACCAATTGCTATGTTGTCGGTTCCGATACTTCACTTTTATTTCCTATTACGACAGTCACATGACTACAGTATATTTCGCTCTAATATGAAACTCATAATGCAAACTGACACTTTGAAGTTTCAATGTGTTAAGTACGACATCGTGTTGAGTGTGAATAACAGTATCACTACCTATGCTGTATTGAGTTTCAATGACATTTTCAATGTTTAGGCCTATGTGATACTGTGATACTTATTGAATCACAGATTGACAGAGAAGAGATAGGCCTACACATATGTGACAGTTAAAGCTTATACGCGATAGTAAAGCTTATGCTTCCTGCAGAAATATGCGATGTACATTAATTACGTAATACTACACCGCCGATGATCTACTGAAGCCGGTCTTGATGTTTGATTTGTTTTAAGAAACCTGCGCCCAAGAACTGGAGTTATATATACCAAATTACCAAGTGTCTAGTAAACTTACCCAGTTTTCCCAATCCTAAGCCTGGTTCGGACGTATTGAGATCTAGAGATCATTGGACTAGTGTAGTGCCACCTAATGTCTGGCTCATGGCTCCACCATTAACCAGTGTGCGGGCCGTCATTAACACCACTGGATAGGTCCTACACATGATCTCAGGCAAAAGGCGGAGAAGCGATCAGTTATGATTGGCTGTCTGTATTAGAAAACCCTCTCAAGAATAAAAGAAAGAAAGAGTGCTCTAAGACCAAACAACTGCATCATATGTCAGTGCACCAAATGCCGTTCTGACCAGATTCCCAGCCCCGATGCTGTTTCGATTGGACTGCTAAGGCCAAAGATCATTTGGCGAGTGTAGTGCCACGTAACGTTCCTCTGTTGGAGGATATTGCCCCACACTTTACCATTGCAATTAGCACCAAAATGCCGAGTACAGTGTAGTGTAGTGTAGTTAGTATAATTGACACGCAAAATTAGCCCGTGGCTCAATCATGACCTGCATAGTTTTCGCGACGCCTATGGCACTAAGGACAGAGGGCGAAGACTGACGTCTGTACTCTGATATAAATAGAGACAGAAAGGACGTTAGTATAATGTACACAGACCCTGGTAAACACTACGATACAACTTGCAATCACTTCTGTTGTATAATTATTATCAAAATGTCCGATTTGATCACACAATATAGGTTATGGTGGTTTAATCGTAACAAATTGAATAGTAGAATATTCATCTTTGTATAATGTATCATGAATATTCATGTCACCTTGCAATGTTCTCTTCCCAGACGACGAGGCCCTTCTGGGTGGCATGCTGACCGCCTTAGCATTAGCGGGGAAATTCTTCATTACCTTTGCTTTTCCTTCAATGTTTCTGATGACGAGTGATCTTTTCCCTACACCTATCAGGTAATATGATTTACCACGAACATACTAGCCTTCCCCATACCCAGCTGAGTTTATAACATTACAAAAAGTGAAGAAACGCTATATAACCAACAACCCTACGTCGACCCTCACCAGCCAATTCTCCTTCTAGTATGTCTCAGCCCCAACGAACGATTCGCTTTGAGATGAGATGCAACAGCAGTCATCATACATCGGTATTTGTCGCACCGAGCTTTATTGTTATTTCATCCGTGACCATTCATTCATTAATGTGATTGAGGCTGCTACGTGTTTCTCTTTCATTTGTTGTTTTTATTCCAGGTATTACATTGAAATGATAATACAAAAGTGTTACTCTGTATACAAGCCAGTGCATGCTAACAAAAATAAATAAACAAAGACGTTTACATAATAGTCTCAAGAGAAGTGAAACGCATGTTAAATGGTCGAACGGGATTCTTTTATCAGACCGCTTTCAGCAATTGACATGTGCATAATCATAAACATAACACACAGAACAACGTCAAAGTAGGCACTCTGTTAAATCATATCAAATCTTCCACCCTCTTAT
>JAODAG010341544.1:0-10085 GCA_027574785.1 Orphnurgus asper
GTGGGGGATTATCCTCCTGTCATATCTGTCATGTTTAGTATTTTAGGGCTGTACTGTCAAGTAATATTATAACACCTTTAATTTAACTCTATAAACTTGTCAATTCTTAAAGTTTGTCACTGGTCATTATTGTTCCAGATGTTTAAACAAACATTGCTAGAAAACAGGTGGTGTTTCCCCAGGATAATCATTTTCTCAAATATTCTCTGGCAAATGGAGAATTCATTCGCTCTGATTGTCAAAGAGGTGAATTGTTACTTACTATATACTTTCGCTTAAAATACACATTTTCAGTTGGTACCGGTACTGTAAAGTGGATTTCAGATTTATTACTTAGAAATAATTTCCGCTGTCAAGATGAGTTGATCAATTGATACTTCTAGGCACTCTGGATTTATAATGACTTTTACTTTCTAAAATGACTAATGATTGACAACTCTATAAAATAACCACTCCCATGTTTAGACAAATGTGGTATACTGTATATACCTCTGTTTCCTGGGGAACAGAGAATCCTTATCTGAAACAAAGATCAGATGACAACTTTAGAAACTGACTATTGACAAGTTCTGTAGAGTCTTAATTTTACGTGATGGAACCTCTCCCAGTGTATAGTGACACACCTAGTGTGGGATGTCTAAAGGTATATTCCTCTTCAAATGTTTGAAGCTGTCCATAAAAGTTATACATTTTCCACCCTTTGAGGGGGGGGCCCCCCGCAGTTTCTCGTTGAATTTGTAGCAAAATTTGCCTGCACCTGACAAGTGCACCACTTCATGCGGCTCTGTATGCATCACTGCCAAGATATATTCTCTCATTACAAGGAAAATTCACAAGTAGTTGACCTAAATTATTTATTTTCTCGTCACTCTGCGGAAGTTGGCAAATTTTCCCTCGTATAACACCTATAGGCTCTGAAAAGTAAATTAAACCTTTGCTAGCTAGGTATGGCCTTGCTGTGAATGCAGCTACCTTGCCAACAATGTCTATCCTGTATAGTATAGTCCATCTGAACAGATGGCAGTGATGGAATTTAAGCAAATTTTAGACAAGGGTTGTCCACAGGACAAACACCTGGAGACGTTTGGTTTGTCCTGCCCAAAATCTGGTTGTCCTTCCAGAGATGCGTAAGAAAATGAACACTATGACACATTTAATAAAAAAGAGTAGCATTAGACGTTGTCTTTGTTATTTGATCAGAAGTTTATTGTCGCTCACAGGTATGCAATACACACTGCAGCCGAATATAAAATATTCACGGCTTACTACATGATGAAAGCTCTGCCGCGAGAGCGTTAGAGCAGAAACGGATCTAAGTTGGTCAAAAGAACCACAATTTACTTTTTGCTTTACTTGTTAAACAGTACACTCCACCGATCAGGGGTTTTATTTCTTAAAATAAGAGCATGCTTATAAATTCATGAGTCTCTGGTTTACTCCTTTAAAAAAAACTGTGCTTGGTTCATTGGGCCGGTGTGATGTCAGATAGTCCACCAAACAAACCCCCCCCTCCTCCCGCCCAGTTTACTTTCCATCCAACCAGGAACAAAACCTCTTGTCACAGCAGTATCTTGAGTGGAGGTTAATTTTGGGTAAATTCTGAGAAATACCCTGGAAGGCCTCAAATGACCTAGATTTAGTGAAAGAAAGAAAGTCAGCTGGCATATAGATGTCTCGGCCTAGATTGTCAGCTGGGCAAATCTTTGCCAAATTACGGGAGCATTTGGGCTGTAGTTTCATTTATGAAGAGATGGAATATATGTCTGGAATATTACTGAGAATACATTCCTCTCCATAACAAATAACTTTTTTTCTTGTCTTTTTAAGGTTTAAATAAAGTAGCGTAACATAGGTTCAAAACTTAAAACGTTCATTACTTATACACCAGCCATAAGGGATATCGAAATATAGAGAAAATGGCTGGTTGTCCGAAGGACTGTGTACCGTCGCTGGTTGTAATCTTTCTGTGCAAATTTTCACACAGTAAAGTCAACGGCGACCTGTCGTCGGAGCAGCAAGTCTTGACCTTGAAAAAAGTTATTTCAAATACGCTGGTGCTTAAGTTTCAGCTATACTAAGAGTTCCGTACTTAGCATCTCAGCTGTGGTCATTGTACAGATTGTTATCTACACGCTAAAATATGCTAGTGCCTTATATATTCTACTAGCCCTGCCATGATCGCTAAACAAAACCGTGATTGGTTATTGTTATTGGTATTCTCAATAACATCCGAAATAATATCACTACATGCGGCGAAAATGCAATTGATGGTCCGTGTTTTTTTCCTGCTAGAATGCTACGTGTTTGTAATACATTTAAGCGGGGAATTCTGGCAGCATTTGTAGCATTTGTAGTTCCATGCAGCATTTGTAGATGCAGGCAGCACTTGTAGATGTAGGCAGCACTGTAGCTACAAGCAGCATTTGTAGATTGATACAGGCAGCATTTGTAGATGCAGGCAACACTTGTCAATCCAGGCAGCATCTGTACATTCAGGCAGCATTTGTTGATGCAGGCACCATCTATTATAGATGCAAGCAGTATTTGTAGATGCAGGCATCCTTTGTCAATCCAGGCAGCATTTGTAGATGCAGGCAATATTTGTCAATCCAGGCAACATCTGTAGGATGCAGGCAATATTTGTCAATCCAGGCAACATCTGTAGGCACAGGCAGTATTTGTCAATCCAGACAGCATTTGTAGATTCATTCAGCATTTGTAGGTACAGGCAGCATTTGTACATGCAGACTGCATTTGTCAATTGCATATTTCAGACGTTACCGTTCCACTTCAGCTTATAATAAGATGTATTGTTTTACTTAGTATTGTTAATTTCTGCCCGCTATATATACACATTGACAACTGAAACTGTTTAATAACATTGGTGTCTGTATCTGTATAATGAAACACGCACATGGTGTTTATTTTAATCTCCCTAATTATCATTAGGAAATTACTTCCCTCCAGGGTTGAAGGTCACGTTAAAGTAGTATATATATACGTTTGTACCGTGACAGCGTACAACTCTTACTTTCTCTTACTCTTACTATTTGAAAGAAAGTATGCATTATGTGCTGTGCATGTTAAGGAAGGTATTGGAAGGAATGTTGATGCTGCATTCCTACAGAATAAAGACAGACTGCAGTAAACAACCACAGTTTATTTCCATAATACAGTAATGTTGGATATAATTTCCATATTGTTGGTTTATTTATATTCGAGTAGTTTAGTTATAATATCGTCTACTTATCTGCAAACAAAATGTGTAACAACTTTTTATTTAGCTCATCACCGCAAGGTTAGAAACCATGCTTAGCCAATTCTTGAAGCACATTTTAGTTTGAAGGGACCGAGCTATATACAGTACTGTACCTGTAAGTTGTCTGAAACTATATATATGTACTACTTTAAAGTCAACAAATCTTTCCTCGCTGTCATTGCTATTAATTCAACTTAATTTCCTCATTTCTGGTTCATCAGAGGGGACCCCATTTTAAGCTGCAGCTAGTCTTACTTAAATTAATTTCTCAATATAAGTCAAAGCAACATATATATGTGCATGACCTTGGCACAGGGTGTAATATACAACAGTGATAATAGTCCAGCAAATACCATGCATGGGAAAGTACAGGTGATCATGATAAATTGGGGCATGTGTGCCAAATGACTTATCTTCAGCTGGAGCCCCTTTTTCCAGGTTTAAAACAAAGAATAAACAAACTTGAAGGTGATAGATTAGGTGATAACGGTTAAATGTCTCACATTATGGTTGTCTTGAGAAAGTCTATCAAGAAACAATATGTCTGTCTAGCCATCTTTGAGTGTGGCATGTAATGTTTGAGCAGCAAAACGGTGAGGAATGTGTTACAAGTATTGAGTCATGTGTTGTGCACAACAATCATTAGTCACTTCTGGATTCTGGTGAGGTGGGCTGTCTTTTAAATGTAAAGTGCTCCTTTTTATGCTGGCCTTTTATGTAGCCAAGTGGGACCAAAACACTGGGAAAAGACAGGAAATTCTGGAAGACATCTACTGTATGCTTTACAAACCCTCTACCCATTATGCTATAGTTCTATACCTATAGTGTAGCATATCCTAACTCAGAAACTTTCATCAATACATCTGACCGCCATGGTGCCATTCAGTTCCTGGCCAATATCACTAATTCCTTCATTTTACATCCTGTAGTTCCTTTTCTGAAGGAAAATTAGGACCTTTTGTGGAGGGATGTTAACTTTACTTTCCTTCGGACAAAAGGCTTGTGTGCTACGTATTTTTTTATTTTAGGAGGGGTGGGTGGGGAATATTCTGGCAACGTCCCCCTGTATGGCCAAGGGTCATAATCCAGTTGTTTTAATGCGCTCTATACTTACCCATCTCTTACGATATTATGCTTGCAACTGCCAAGTGTAGCACCCCTACTCAGAATTTCACCCTCTGAGCTCCTAACTGGATCACCCAAGTGGCGTGCATTTCAATAAAGATGCCACACAAGATAACGGTGCTATGAAATTATTATAATGTAACACTTAAGTGTTTGATTTAAGTCAATTTAAGTGTAAACGGGAAACATGCTCAGGACGAAATTCAGTATCCGTTAATCCGTTAATAAAGTGTGCATAAAAAATTGTGTAAACGTCTATATGATTTTTTATTTCTCCTCTATGTTACCCAGGTGAGAGGATAGATTCAAAGACAGCTGAATCCCTTGAGGAGATATTTCGAAGAGTGCAGTTCAATTCTCTGGATATAGAGGGTTGCAACATTGAAGATGAGGTACTGTACATAGTAATCAACATTTTCTGTACCATGCGTTTTCCAAATTGTTTCTTGTATTTGTTAACTGTACAGTAGTATAGTAAGGATGTAATCATGCATAAGAGAAATGAGAGGATGGATGAAAGATGACCCTTGCAAGTGAAGGAGGGAGTGGAAAAAGAGGTTTTAAATGGTGTAGTTTTATTTTACTACATATTATGTAATTGTTTTCATGTTCTCTATTGCGAGAAATGAGGGCGACAGCTCTTCATCCTACTTTCGAAACCATATAATGGCCACGCGGCTGGCCCCAAGGCAGTATATTTATACCGATATATGTCTAATGGCCCCCACATTTCCCCCTCCCCTTGTGGAAGATCTACCACAGGAGAGGACCCCTACACTTACATGTCCAATTAATTCATGCCTATATTGCACGTTTACATATATTTCACGTACCTTGACCAGGATATTGCTTTGAGCACTGCAGATCCAGCTCTCTGCGTCTTTTTGCGCCAAGACGTAATCAGAAATACTGCCCCCCCCTCCGTCTACCCCTTCTGAACTTAACGTTTTTTGGCCCGTGTTATGATGCAAAACTCTACGTTACGTTTACACTATACCAACTGTTTTACTCTACGTCTTCCTCCAGGCCGCCGTAGCAATATTCGAGATGGTCGAGTTTTACGAGACTGCCGTGAAGATCAGTCTGTCTTCCGTGAAGGGGATCGGGATTCGGGGATGGCAGGCCGCCTCGAAGATGGTGCGAAAGGTACGACGCATCAAATTATGTCAATGCCGGAAAATGATAATTTTACAGCGGGTGCTCCCTTACCTCATATATACATATATGCAAACACCCTATTATGTTACCGTGATCTAGCATCTGGCATAATCTATCAACACCGTAGTGGTCTCCTCGCCCTTCCTTATTTCGCCATCCTCGATGGATGTAATGCGATACTAGCGTCTGGCGTATTTAGGACCCTTTTTTCATCTCGTATTTAACACCAAAAGGCTAAATAGAAGAAGAAATACCCTCGCCAATGTCAAAGCAACCATATCCACTGACGTTTTTTCGGTCAACGGGATGAGTACGCATCCTTTTCGGTTTTAGCTCGCTTGAATTTGCTCGTTCGAGCCACGTTGTTTCGTTTCCGCTTAACACGGTAATCTATGTCGGGATTCGAGGCTGGCAGGCCGCCTCGAAGATGCTGCGAAAGGCGTAGTGCGTAAATTATGAACGCAGGAAAATGATGGGTGGGTATATAGGACAAACTATTCCGGTAATCTAGTCTAAAAAGTATAACCCCAATTAATGATGCTCGCTCACATTCTATTCCCCCACCCCAGTTATTATATGATCTGTAATTAAATCAAACGTTGCCGGGTTTGCCGAAACCGGTGCTGACTTTGCAGTTGTCACCGATCGATGCACCGAGCAAGACTAGATAATGTGTTGAAGCCTGGACAGCTATGTGATAGTTAGTTTGCGGATCCAGGATTCAAATTTGGGGGGAGGGGAATAGGAGGCGGAACAAATTGTGAATCAATCTCCTTTTTTCACAGGTAAAAATGAAACGAAATTTATGGACACATGTATATAATGCCAATTTTAACTGCAAACTGGTTATACTCTAGCTTTGTGTATGAAATTTTGGCTCAGCACGCTGCTTTAACTGCTGCGGGTATGTGAACATTCCCCGGGGAGCTGAGATGGTTGAACATTTATGGGTGGTCGAGTTGTATCCAATGACTGACAGCAGCGTAATTGACAACGTTGTTACTTGTGACGCGCTTTAGATCGTCGCTCTTCTGCAGTAATTGTATTTATCGCGCGATGTAAATGCTTATTATTCTAATTAATATTTTTTCTGTAAATAAAAACAATCATATAGTAATAATGTAATGCAATAAAATCACTGAACCGTATAATGTAATGTCCATACAGTACAGTTGTTGGTTGTTGTATTTGTTTTATTACAGAAGCAATATTACTGTATTACAGTTGTTGGTTTGAGTTATTTTATTATTTGGCCCAACAAAAGTACTGTACATGTATGCACCATGTGACACAGTATGCATACATACGATACAGTTGTTGCTTTGAGTTATTTTATTATTATACCCTAACAATACTATACTGTACATGTACCATGTAATACAGTATACATACAATACAGTTGTTGCTTTGAGATTAATATTATACCCTAACAATACCTTACTGTACATGTAATACAGTATACATACGATACAGTTGTTGCTTTGAGATTAATATTATACCCTAACAATACCTTACTGTACATGTTATACATACAATACAGTTGTTGCTTTGAAATTAATATTATACCCTATCAATACCTTACTGTACATGTTATACATACAATACAGTTGTTGCTTTGAGATTAATATTATACCCTATCAATACCTTACTGTATATGTTATGCATACAATACAGATGTTGGTTTGGGTCTTCGTTACCCATAATGTTGTGTCTGTATAACGAGAAAATTATTTTTAGAAAAGTTATTTGTTTTATTATCCTAACATTTTTACTGTTTGTACTGCACTCTATATACTTACAACATATACAACTGCCAAGTATAGCCGCCCTACCCCCCCCCCCATACTCGGAAACCTCGCCTGCATGCTGGCCAAGCTAATCTCCTGAAGTGACATTAATCCGATAAAGACCATGTAATGCATTATGCAAGTAATACAGTTGTTGACAGTTGTTATTGTGTAATGTTACATTAAGCTTTAGGTTGACATGCAGCATGGACATTGCATAACACACTCGCCTTATCAACAGGGTATATAACAGATCGCTTGTAAATTAACATTAATTCAGGTACGATTGAATACCTTAAATTGTTGGAAGGATTATATCGGTGATGATTTTTTTGTAACGTCCAAGCACGAAAATACTGCAAATTTAATTTGCCTGTCCAATGTCATATATGTATATAGCTTCCTAACGCTCCCCCGTATCATTCAAAAACAAAAATTTCCTTTTTAACCGTAGGGCCTGGGTGGTTTAGCAGGCTCTAGGGATCGGGTAATACCGCCAGTCATCCAAGCAAGTCGGGGAAACCGGAGGTGTTTTAGAAATGCTCTGGGATAAACGATCGGGTTAACCACACGGAACGAGTCTCGTTTACTTAAATGCCTAACAGTATTAATAAAACGAAAACGATGGGAAGACGCGCCGGAAAAATGTTCCATTATTGGAAATTAATCGGTTCAGGTAAACTGAGGTGATCAGAGAATGTTAGGTTCAAAGCCTGTGACAAGGTATGTTGTATTATGCAGTCAAGCTTCTTCTGGCTATATCACTTCAAAGTTTGAAGAAGGCTAATTCCTTCCAATTAGTCCTTCAAGAAATGTTGTATTGCAACTTGTTATTAGTTAGTATGGTGGTTAGGGAAAGAGAGGGATTGATATAACATCTATGGGCAAAATAATCGTATCAGGGGGAAGTTATAGGCAGGGGGGTAAAATTCCCTGGCAGCTTAAACAGTACAATATTTGATGATGATGCAACACTCAAAAAATGCCTCGTAGCTTTCAACCCACCTTGAAAGTGGTGCCTAGCTGTACGGCCTGAAAATCAAGCACGTCGAACCGCGAATCGGTTATTTTATACTTCACTTTCAAAATGTGTTTTTTGGTTTTATTTTTGGAGATTTTACTACTCCTACTGACGCCTAACTTCTCAAGTCTTCTATCTCTCTGTCCCGCCTCCCGCAGAGTTCGTGCCTCCAAGATTTAGACATCTCTCGAACGTCGTGGTCCGAGCACAGCGTCCCGATCCTCTGCCGGGCGATCCGGGCGGACACCTGCCTCGTGGCGTTGCACCTGGAGGCCTGCAACCTGGCTGGAAGGCCTCTGGTTCTGCTCAGTAAGTGACGAGTGCGGGTTACGCCTTTTTTGCCAATTTTGCCGGTAAGAGTCCGCGTCCGACACCGCGATGGCAATTTTGAAACGGAGCCTTGTGTTGCATAAAACTTGCACATTGACAGCAGTGCTGTAAATTGATAAATTATTGGACAGTGACTTAATTAAAAAAAAAAAAAATTGGTAGAAATTCAAATTTGATTGTAATTTGTATTCATGGTACTGTAGATGTCGCTATATAGAACCATTTACTGTATATATATATATATCACACATCTACAGTACAAGTGTGGTCTGATGGGTAACAGTGCCAAGGTAGAATAGTGACCTCACTGGCCTGGTTACAACACCAACTCAGGCGGCGCAGTAATGCAAGCAAAGCAGCATTTTGGAATGAAAGAACGAACAGCATCAGGACCAGGAGCCTTGCAATGCTTCAAACCAATTAAGAAGCTTCTTTTGAGAATTATCCTCTGGGGAATGAAAAAAGGACATCGCCCAGACTTAGCCTCACAGCACTGACCAATATTTAAACTTGCAATGCCCTTCCAGACCGTCACGATTAGTAAACAGTGAAGGAAACCTCCGGACTGTTACTTCTTTCACCTTCTGATTAGACCTTAATGAAAAATAGCCGGGTTGAGGGGGGGAGTGTCCTTAATATTCAAGGCTACTTTATCCTTTCAAATGGAAGGTTTCCACTGGAGATTCCAACTGAATGCCCTTTGAAATACTCCAAATCAGCCAGAGAATTAGATTTAGCGACACAGCCAAAACGAGCGGATAGATAGGTACAGTAGATAGATAAACAGACATAGATGGACATGCAGATGGATGAACATACGACCGAATTAGACCAGACTGATTTCGACTGAGAATTAGTGATGATCACTTCTCCTGCCGTGAGTATACTTGTACTATGAAACAATCTGTACCGATTGTGAGAGTCCTTGTATCCCTGACTGGTCTGGGATCGTGGATGGAGGTGAAACGTGGCCATAAAACATGGCCGTTCAGCCGATTATATGCACCCTTCGATGCTTTTAAGAGGAAATACAGAATTTATGGTTGCAGGTTACAATTTTTTTTTTCCCCCAATTTTGTTGATATTCTGTCTAGAGAATAAAAAGTAATAACGTTGTGGGTATCGATGTAGTACGTTATGACACAATGATGTGCAAAATAGCTGTGGAAATTTACGAAAGTTAATTGGCAGCTGGTAGGGAATTTTATCAAAGGTGTATGAAACTTGACACTTCAAGGTTGACACATTTTATATAGGTAAAGATGTATGGTGGCTGTAAGGTGTTACAAGTATAGGTAAAGATGTATGGTGGCTGTAAGGTGTTACACGTATAGGTAAAGATGTATGGTGGCTGTAAGGTGTTACAAGTATAGGTAAAGATGTATGGTGGCTGTAAGGTGTTACA
>JAODAG010341555.1:0-10084 GCA_027574785.1 Orphnurgus asper
TTTCATGTCTGACATGAACATGTTGGTAGACCATTCCAATAATTTCATTGTCATTTTTATTTTTGGTGAAATATTTATCACGAACGGGACAAAAATTCCCTACAAGTTAACACGCTTAAAACACCCGTTCCGAAAAGGATCACTGCATATAAAAGCCCTGTAATATCGTGTAATGTTGCATATATATATATATATGCCCGTATGTTATAGCACTCTAACACATGTTAAAAATTTCTGCTTGCGGATGCCACCTTGTGTTAAAAGTTTGATTGCTTGCTTTTTCTCAAACGACTGAACAATTGAGACTGTGTACATACAGCGAGAACGTTAAAAAGCAACTCGGGTTTCCCCATATTTCTCCATACTTCTCCATATTTCTCCATATTTCTCCATTCTCCATTGTCCATGTATCTCGTTGACATTAACATTAAGATGAACATTAAGCTACTCTGTACTTTTGCGGTTCCTTATAGTTGTCACGTTCAATACATCCCCTAATATAGCTCCCCATATTTCTGTGTTAACACAAGTGGCTTCCAAAAGCGACTCGAATTTAACATGTGTTGAAGTGTTATAACACAGAGGCATAGATATGCCTAACACCGTTCATTTAAATAGCATGTTAAAGCAGGAGAGGCTTTCGGCACGGGTGCTTAAAATCTGGCTTATATTCTGCAACAAAAATATTACGCTTCAATGACTGGTGCCAGTAAATTGTCGAGTCTCAATGCTATATGTCTATATGAACTAACAGCGATAGATTTACGTTATCTTTGTTCGACTCCTACCGGGCGTAAAGTGCTATAGGTAGCAATTTGCTGGTCTATTAGCCTGTATTTGCTATTGTATATCAAATTTGTTATACGTTTGGCAGATGTATCCAAGTACATGTAACAGTACAGTAGCGAGCAGTTCTCGTTCGCATAAATCATCACCAGTGCAGATTCCGCGCCGTTCGAATATTTTCACGGTTGCGTTGATTCAGCGAAGCCCGAAGAAGTACTGTGTATCAGACTGAACTGAACAATAATATTAATATGGGTGTATGTTCACTCTTTGTAATACCTCTGCTCCTTATCTACTGTTCTTTCGAGACCAGTGCTTCCCGAATCCTGTTCTTCAACGGTTTGGGAGAAGGAAGTCATTTCTTCACGGCTGCCTCATTAGCGGAAGAGCTCCAGGCTAAAGGCCATTCGATATCTTTCCTTATTGGAAGTCAGTTTGCGTTTCGCGCTGAAAATCCTAAATTAAAAAATATTTTTGATTTTCACTTTGTCCACACCAATGCATCGTTGCGGGAATTCATGCAAACCGCCTCAATGGAGGCATTCAGCGGCATTAATGCTTTCTCTGATATTCATTTTCTAACATCTCTCGGAAAGCATTTAACGGATGTATGCGAAACTGTGTTTAATAGGACACTACTTCAGCAGCTGAGGCAGGCTAACTTTGACCTTATAGTGTTCGACCCATCTTGGCCTTGTTGTACATTACTTGGCGAGTACCTCAAGCTGGAGAAAGTAGCGCTCATGCCAGGTTGCCTCTCCGGGCCTATTCTGCGAATGCTTGGAGTTGTCACTAATCCGGCTACTGTCGTCGAATTTAGTCTCGGCTATCCACAAAAAATGACCTTTTTGCAGAGGTGCCACAATCTCATAGTGTCTCATTTATCGGAACTGATTGTACCCCATTTTACCGAGAGGCCCTACATACATCTATGCGAAGAATTCGCTATTA
This sequence comes from Orphnurgus asper, assembly GCA_027574785.1. Lineage (NCBI taxonomy): Eukaryota > Metazoa > Echinodermata > Holothuroidea > Elasipodida > Deimatidae > Orphnurgus > Orphnurgus asper. The sequence goes on from JAODAG010341555.1 coordinate 1,738, forward strand.
AGGGTTATACGGAGTCTTTGAGAAATACTAACCTGTTCATCATTGCTTCAGATCCAGTATTGGACCATAAAGTCTCACTAATGCACGGATACGTCGCTGCAGCTGGGCTTACGATTAGGGCACCGAATCCACTATCAAATGTAAGATGTAATATTGTTTTTTGTATTTACATTTTTATACTATCACTACAAAATATAGTCGGCTCATGCCAGAGAGATATTAATGAACTACGGACGACGGTAGCAAATTATGCTCTCTATAAGTTGTTTCAGCAGGTATACATACCGTATAAGAAACTCACCATGAAGGGATATGGGCACGAAAACCAAACATATCAGATGCTGCTCACGTTGTGCGAGAATCGATATATTTTTTAACTTTCAACGGAGGAAAAACGAAAATCGAAAATTATACCACGAGCAGGGCTCGAACCTGTGCATGTCAAGTTACGTGTGATTGTCTCTTTGTTCTCTTTTAGCGAAGGAAATCAACTGTCTACTTTACATAATTGTAGAAAAAATTCTCAATGCCAATATAGTTAGTCCATATGGCTATTTGTGTATTAAGTCAATCCAGCAATACGCGGGTTTACTTTTTTTTAAAGATATGTGTAATATATGTGGTGTTAGTGAACGCCCCAAACTAGTTAATGGTGGGATATCCTCAAACAGAGCCATGCGCCATACATTACGTGGCACTGTACCCCATGATCTCTTGGTCTTAACTATGCGATCAAAATATGAGTGGGGTGGGAAGCTGATTTTTTTGGGATGTGGTGCAGTGGTATATGATGTCGTTGCTTGGTTTAGAGCCCAAATTCATTCTTGGGTGGGATTTCGTACAAACCACTATTTTTTATTCTTTATGCATATGGCTTGTTCCAAATATCCTGTTTGTCAAACATGGAGATTTTGTTTAAAATAAGAACCAATTGCATCCAAAATTTATTTACAGTCGAACAATCAATAAAACTAGGTGACTCGTGATCTGAATTTCGTTTTTGCAAAATAGAGGGGAATCAATCGGTTTGAATTTAAACAATTTATCATTAGAATTTAGAAAGTCCTTTGTAGACATTTGTCCATCCATTTCGAGATATTGTAAGTGCCTTCGGAAGAAGGTATGATACCAATTTACCAGTCGTTTTACCAGTCGTATTAGAAATGTATACCAACAATTGTATCATCGGAGTAAATCTGTTCCAGCCATTCTGCTGGCGCATAGTCAATAACCTTTGTGATAATCTCCCTTTTATTATTAATGATAGCTCATAGATTGACTATACAGACATACACTTGGGTGTCACATCATACATAATATCACCGATATATCTAAATATCAATTAAAGAGTGACTGCCTCCAACCAGGGAGTTGTTATTTAGAAGGAGATACAACATTATTCACCAGCTATAATCCTGTCAATAGCCCTTAACATATTTTGTTGATTTGATTCCTTGATTGACATTCTGTTGTTGGTCCAGTTCACTTCCTCTTCTTTCTCAAGTGTTTCTTTTCACATATAACGTAACAACTGAACAATAACTTCAACTTAACAATGGTTTGATACCCAACTGTGCACCGACAGATGTTACGACTACATTCAACTTTTAAGAAAAACGACTGGTCTACATTCCTTAATTTAATTATACCTCTCGTACAAGCATAACTTTGAAATGTACTGGTAACATATTAAGACTAAACTGGGATTATTACCACGCAAATTACGAAGTTTTGATTCCGAAGTTTTGCTACGATTGTTGTAGCAATATTGATGAATAGAAATATGTAAACTACCACCTACTTATAGTGAATAGGGTGTCGAATCGCGTCGAAATTTTTGATTTTAAATAAGCAGAAAACGACTGGCAAATATAAGTTGTATTGTATAATCTGGTCGGGAGGCGTTGTGCCTGATTGTAATCAGCGTTATGTACAATTGCATTCCTGGCCGAGAAACAACAAGGCGATTACTGTCGATACTGAGTTAGTTTGAAAGAGAGTAGTATTTGTTGTATATCCTTCTAAATAACAACTCCCTGCTCCAACTGAGCTTTCGTGATTGCTTGGTATTTGTGACTTTTATGTGCCGAAGTATACCGCGCACCGTGACCACAACTCCCTTTCTTAACATTCAATAAATCCGAAATTACAATATTCAATGAGACATGAAGGTGATATCAACGTTATACTGTATAATAATGATATGCTGTTTGTGTGTAAAATAGTCAATATAATGGATTTTCTGTCTGCACATCACGTCCGGAGTGTTGTCTTTCTTTGATCCGTTAGGTGGAGATCCGATATCAAAATATATCTGGCGCAATATTGTATTTAAGTTGCAATGTATGGTAAGTAGTTGATATATTTGCTGATGTAGGTAGTATCAGCATAGATGACATGCAAGGGGCAATCCATTCCTTGTGCCACATTTTTTTTCAGATTCACCCGAGGTATCTTCAGATGAAAATGTGAACAATGACTACAAATTTCGTTACCACGTGTTACTACATATGTGGGGCACTATTGTATATAAGATGTATGGTAAAGTAATTTCGAATGGAAAGTATTAGATTGATGAATTCATCATCAGATTACAATTTTTAGAAAGGATCCTGAGGTGTCGGACCTCTTTGTCAGCACTCGGTTGTGGGTACCGTTACAACTACAGGTCGATGATTTCAATACAAAACTTGTAATGATTGTTTATTGCATTTGTAAATACTTGCTCGACTGAAATAATTTACTCAATTGCAAATTCAATTAATTGCAGGATCTCGAGGAATTCTTACTATCTGCAGGTGATGAAGGTGTTATCATTGTTTCTCTGGGAACTTATGTTACCGGCGTGCCGGAGGAATTTTGGGAAATACTTCAGGAGGCATTCTCAAGACTACCTCAGAAAATTATTTTTCAGTGGAAGAGCGATCGACCTCCGAAAAACATGCCAAATAATGTTAAAACAATGGAATGGCTCCCACAATTAGACCTTCTAGGTAAGTTGCTATTATTACTATGAAACAATTAAAGTCAAGTTATCCATGTAGTATGTATTCCATAATGCAACCTAACTGTAGATCGATTTTTTAATATTTCGGGAATGTGCAATTCATTGGAAATATCAATAAAAATGATGAATCATAATAATAAACACTTTTCAGCTCACATAAGTGTACCGTTATTGCCGAATCGTAACTTCCATGGAACACTAATGTTGACATACTGTTCATCTTAAGTCGAGATCATGGGCTACACATTATGAGACCAATGATCTCCATTTCTTAACAGTCCCATCGAAATAGAATTGGGGCTAGGAAGTGGATACGTTTGGAGCGATGATACCGTGAAGTATACTGCTGTTATATGTTTTTGGAAGTCATGTTGGTTTCTTGGGTGGTATTTCTTAAAAAGCACTCTTTAAGTCGAGAGAATGTACTCGATTCAATCGACCTTTCGGCTAATATCATGTGTAGTAACCGAGCGGCCTGCACTGGTTTATAGTAGGTTTGTCGTCTCACGGAGTCATGAACTACACATCTCATGGCCAGATAGATCTCCATGTCTAACTTCCAATCGATGGGTCGACTGGTGCTGGGAAGTGGACCAGTTTGGCAGTATGGTGGTGCCGACTGACGACATGCTGCTACCTTTTGGTTTTCGTGTTCAGGTTCTATTTTGAGTAACTTAAAAACCACTGATTATGTGGAGATTTCTGGGACATTAAAGTCTTTTGATTTGTTCATATTTTACTTCAGCTCACAACAAGACCAAACTGTTGGTCTACCATGGAGGTAATAACGGAGTGTACGAGGCTCTGTACCACGCAGTACCATTGATTGTGATGCCTTTTACAGCTGACCAACCAGATGTGGCCCAACGGGTTGTCGAAAGAGGAATTGGCCTTCAAATTAGTGTCACGGAGATGACGAGCGACCTTATAGTGGAAAGGATCACGACTGTTTTGAAAGATTCCAAGTAAGCTATATATAAATGTTAATTTAACGGGCACCTCGGATAACCATTACACGTCGGATCATGCACACTGCAATTATCATAAAGGTACCTCGAGAGTGAAACTTCAACTGATTTCTAGATATTAAAAAATGAGAGGAATGGCTTGTGTGTACAATTAATGAGCAATCTATTTGATGTTACGAGTTCTGTAATATAACAAAGAGGCATTGCGTGAGTGTTGCATCAGCATATATCCAATCGGTGATTAATTAAAGGGTGCGAGGTGGGGTGCGATGATGTAGTGCAGGGGAACAATGATTAACATTAACCACATTTATGGACCTCTTTTGGTTTTGATCTTAATGAGTATGCCATCTACTACTGATATTATCATTACATTAACTATGTTATTAACTATTATTTCCTTTGTTATTTTTTAATAATCTGATAGATACCAAGAAACCGTGTCACGACTGTCGGCCATTTTCCGTGATCGCCCTCAGAATTCGAGAGAGAAGGCCGCTTTTATGATCGAGCATGTCTTGAAGTATGGTTCGGAGCATCTACGCTCGACAGATCGAGATCTGAACTTCATCCAGCTTAACCTAATTGACATTTATTCATTTTTTATCATTTGTGCGGTTATTCTCTACTATGTGATTCTACTTGTCATAAAATTGATCGTCAGAATGGTTTGTGGTGAAAAATTGAAACATGAATAAAATCAGCTAAGTAAATGGCGCAAACTAGTATTACAGTTGGATGTCTATTCTCGGGTGGCACGTTATCGTAATCTGATTGCCAGGTTGTACACTATCGTCTCAGTGCCTGATTGGATTTTGGGTACAGTTTAACATGCATTAGATCCCTTGGAGTGCTGTCCTGACTTGCTTGAGGGAAATCTGTATTATATTTGTAGATGCATCCAGCATTGGTAGTAATTTGTAACCATTTGGTAGGAATTTTTGGAGCAAAATAACCATTTTGACATTTGGTGTAATCGATATATTTAGCTGTGGTAGGGCAAATAAGAAATATAAGCATAGGTACATGATATGATGTGGTCTGTAATAATTGCGATGCCAGTTTGTCCAACACTAAGTCGTTGGTGACTTGTTGTTTGTTCTTTTCTTTTATTAATAATGTTTTAACCAGGGTTCTATATAACTAATATGTGAATTAGAATAATTGGTTGCATGTGGAAATTCATAGAACCACTATGAATGTATTCTCACATTTTTAGTGATATACAAATACAATGTCTTTTAACATTTGATAACATGCATTGGCGGGACAGATTTGGAAATGTAGTGAGATGAAATATATGACTGACTTCTCTGATTTACATTAGAAAGCATTTTTTTTCGAAGCCTCAACAGAAATCAACATGACTGTGCAAAGTTTATGATACTAACAGTTAGGTCTGAATTATTCCCAGTAAAGGATGTAAGATAAGTGGGAATGCTGCCATACTAACGGCATGTACCACGTACATTAACATACGCGAGGCGAATTGCACATGCAAGCCGAGTAGCAGTTACCATTAGAAAAATCATAACTTCATGGGAAATGTCCCACTCTAGTTGTTATGACGAATACGATGGAAGGTGGAATCTCCAATGAAACCGACGCTTTTAGTATTACTCGGTATATATGTGCAATGTGCCTTCAGCATGTCAGTGACGGTGTTTAAATTAATAATTATGTTTAAATAAACATGATTGGTTCTTTGTGAATCATACGATTATTTTGAAGGTTTGGTAAAATTTGTGAGAAATAGAAAACATAAAATGTTTTGGTCTGGTTGATGTGCAGTGTTTATTTGTGCCAATGGTCATAGTGAAACATTACTAAAAAAAATTACTGTCATGGTAGATGTTATGCTTGCTAAGGTATTGTAATATTCATGTGAACATAATTTTTCTCCCACGAAGCCTGTAGAAGCATTGCAAGCAACCTTAAGAAACGTTTTCTTTTCTTGGGGTTAGGTTATCAAAAGAAAGTAACTGAAATTCAAGAACTTGCAGACGTATAACCGTATGTCTGTGACGTACATAAGGTTACTTCTACCTAACACAAATCAATTAGCCTACATTACGGTTATAGCGAGCCAGTGAATAAGTCTAAGAAATGTGGGTTGTAAACCTAGGTACTTCTGCGTAGTTAGTATATGATATTGCCTGATAGCACGTAATAAGATTGACAATGTGACTCCCGTGAAGCTTGGCTATAGTTGGTGTCGTTACTCCCCCAAGTCGTCAGTCACTTCAAGGACGCACCAAACAACTTAAGTTTATAACACCTAGTAATAAAGACTATGCGACTCCGTGGAGTGTGGCTATTATAATAGTTTAGTGTACCGTACTCATCCATGCTTCGCTTCACTGACGCACCAAACAGTTCATTTGACTCTTCAGATACTGGAAATCTCGTTAACTCTGTTAAATACGAATTTGTTCGGAATATAAATATTACAAATATTGAAAACTAGCGATTTGGACTCTCAAAGCTATACGGAACCGGATTTTATAGGAAATTTTTCTTTTCTGAAATAAAGTGGTATCAGGTTTGAAGTTTAAATGTTGTTAGAGCGACTACAATTTCATAATGGGGATGTCGTAGAACGTGTGGCAAGTATTAGGTCAATTCAGGCAAGTTAGTTATTCGGCCAACTTTTCCCGGCCGATTTGGCAGGTAGCCTTTATCTCTGATATAAACAAAGTACTTGCCGATCGCCGGTATTTAAAATATTATGTGGTCGTAATATCTTGTTATCAAGTATCTGAAGAGCGAACATATTTTCGTTAGCATGGGTACGAATTTCGATGAACATGATCGCTATATTGTATTACATATCTATACACAAGTTAGTCCAGTACAACGCCCATGGTCATGGCAAACTGAATATAATTGTCAGTTAGGGAATTTCTTAATTAAGCTTAACAAATTATAGTTTCAGTGAAGAAATCACAATGCCACATGCTGGTCATTATGAGTCTCTTTGAGTTGGTTGGTGTGAACGTTTTTGATAGGCTGGGCACGGAAAATTTCACTCCAAGTAAGGTAGCCACAAAATGGTCGAGATAGCTAAATGATGAATCAACATTTGTATACAAATTATAGGAAAGTATCTTGATAGTAATGGCGCTTTGAAGCTACGGTATTCGACTGAACCTCTTGGTTACAAAAAGAGATGCACACAAGTAAATCCTCTTTTTAGATTATTTCAGTAAAGGGAACATCTGACATCGGATCGTTTATTTTACGTAATTTTTTATTGTCTGTCGGATCAGGGAAAGTGTAACAAATCAGGGCAGGTTTAAACTTTAATTTAGAACCCTGAAGGGACCAGGACATTCACTACTTACTTACTTATTCCGTTATGAAACAGAGTAGGCCTAACTGCATTATTACACAATTAAGTAATACTAATAATTCAAATCTCTTCTGGTTGTCTTATGAGGCTGATAAGTGACTTCGTGGACCAATTTCGAGATTCACCTGCAATGAGAACAATCGTGTAATCAAGTTCGGTAATGTTATAATAAGGTTTTCCAATCATGCCAAAGATCACCACGGGCGACAGTCTCTTTATTTATGACAAATATTAAATAAATCATTGTATTTGTATATCCATGAACATTAATAATAACATTAATAATAAACTTAAAACAAAATAAGAATTTCAATGGAGTTGTATCCACATCCATTCTCGTTGTAACTTATTTTCGTATTATCATTTATGTAGTCCTTTCCCAGATTGCTGTAACCATGGAGGTGAATAGTGACCTCCATGTGATTCTAGGAAACTCTTCAGAGGAAAGGACACCACTGGGGTTGACCATTGTCCTAGCTCTAGTGTTAATAGGTACGGAGCAAGTAGGCCATAGAACGTGTCTTACACAGGGACTATCATGGGAAGGTACCGGTTTAGAATTGCACTGCAGTGGTTGGGCGAATTTTGGGCAGTGGAATACGCTAGGATTGATCAATGCGTTAGTGACGGTATTCCTGTGACAATGATTGGTTGAGGATAACCAGTACTGTGGGTATTATATGTATACGCCTATATTCGTCTGAAAAAGTCCACTGAAAATTTCCGACTTCTGACGAGAAACTTTCTGAGATTTAAACCACTTAAATATGTTTTATTGAAATGGGATTTCCATTTGTTGAGGCAAAAACGTTTATGTAAGCGTGTACTCTCTTTTTCAAGAACGGACGGAGGGTTCCCCAATATTTTCGAGGTTTTACTCAGCAATTGAAGGCATGCCTGCCTTCCCTTTCCCTTTCGTACACTAATTATGATCGACCATATCAAATCTGGGGATTGGAATATTTTCCTCCCTCGTCAGGGTTTGGAAACGGTGGAGATCATCCCCCCCCCCCCGTGACC
>JAODAG010341577.1:0-10082 GCA_027574785.1 Orphnurgus asper
GACTAAAAATCTACTCGCCAAATTGTAAAATTCACTCGCCAATTTCTTAAGCCTAGTATAACGTTATGCATTGGCAATATCAGACAAGTGTATCTGTACCCACATATGCCTAACAGGCTGCTAGCAGTACAGCATAATGTTAGGCTAGGCTTCAGATAACGTTAGCCTATTTAATAGTGCTGGGCCAATATCAGTTCTGACCGAAGTCCGATAACGATATTGTAAACCATGTACGTAAACGGTCATAAATTATCGGCCAAAAATTATCAGCTGCGTTCAGATTATCATTATCCATTGTTACCCTCGATGATTTTTTTGTGGAATAATTCGTGGTGGGGGGGAGGGGCACGTCTTCAACTTCAAGTCGTGACCCCAAACACGACAGCCGCAGCTTACGTACAGTATAATATACTGCTTACTATTACCGATTGAATAAATTAAACTCTGTGCTAATCTTTAAGAAGTGGAATCTTCGATTTGTAGTTGTACAACGGGGTTTGTACTTATTCCGTTATAGGCGCGGTCCCATGGAGTAGGCTTATATCCCGTATTTACTTTTGCCCCGAGCGTGATCGAAGAAGAGTAGGGTCCAAAATAATCTTGCAATTAGGAGCGGAAGTTATGGTAAATAAGGACATTTCGCGCGATGAAACTGCGGCTGTATCGTTTTGGCGCATGTGCCAGTAACATGTGTACAGACAACCACATTGCAGTCAACTATGACACTCTCAGCAGCTGTTACGTTATGCCTATATAACTTGTTTACTTCGCACATTGCAATGTTCTGATAAACAAGCAGCACACGATCGATCGCTGAGCAAAACCATGATTGGTTATTCTCTAATACGTCCAAAATAATATTACACCGCCACGTGTGACGAAAACAGTCATTGTATGTTTGGGGCTTCGGGTAGCCTAGGCTGTGAACCAATGCATTTATATGTTCACGGGTTCGAATCCCGCTCGAGTCCGTGAGTCTTTCTCCGGGCGCTCCGGTTCTCCCCACACTTAGAAACATCCGTCCCGGCTCTCAAAATTTCATACTTTTCATAACTCGTCTCAACAGTACCCACATATTCTGGAGACTCATCTTATCCGGTCAAGTGTCTTTACACATGACCAGCTGAAGCACCCTTCGAGATGGAAGCATAAGACGAGTCAATTAGTAGTAGCCATTGTATGTCTGCTAGAATGCCACATGTTTGCAATACAACGAAGGTGCAATTCCGGCCATCTAAGCTTGATACAAACTGTACAAGATACAGCCAAAGCTAATAAAATAGTCACAAGAAAACAGTACATACATTATAGCCTAAAGTAATATTGTACTGCATGCCTACAGTGTAGAATACAGTTGTGCTACAGTACTATTTTGTCTGTGTGTGTTCAGTTGCGTAAGTAGCGATCGTTGATTTAAAATAGGCTAGTCCATGCATTAAGTAATTAAGAATAACGAATGTAAGGGATTAAAATGATAATAAAAATACAATGAGTCCTGAATAAGCCCCTCGCCAAAATGGCGACCATAGTGCATTTATTGGTCGCCATTAGCCAAATGTTAGTCGCGTGTATGCTCGCGTGTAAGGCCTGCTGCTCTCTCCAACTTCAATTTGCTCAGTTAGTGATTTAGGAATCTGAACACGGCATCAAATACTGTACACCTGGTTGTCAGGACAACCAGATCATGAAATGAATTCCCAGTAGTGCTGCTGTGTTATCAGCTTTTGAGCCATTTGATGAGAACATCCATAAAGAAAATAAAGCCTAAAATTTACTTGCCTTGTCGGAATCGCTTAATGGGATTATTTTTTAAGAAATTGTCATCAATTTGCTGTGTTTACTCTTTGGGTACAGTTGTAGTGTCCTGTTGACCCAATGATTTACTTAATGGCTAAAGTCATAGTTATAGTCACACTATGAGCAAGATACCAGTTGGCCTAGTAGAAAATCCATTATATTTCCAGCGGTTAAGAAAACTACCTAAAAATCACCGAAATTTTCTACGACGAAGCTGTACTGTAATCGCCCCCGCAAATGCTCTCTAGTAAATCATTCGGGCAATTGAAATCTCGTCACTTAACACAGTCTCCAGAGTAACTCTAGTGGTGGCTATTAAGCCTTGTGAACTGCGTCCAGTAACTACAACCCCTCCCACTCCGCTCAAATTATAACGATCTCTAGTGGGAACTTATGTCATCAAGCACTCGCGCAATGGTATCTGTCTAGTAATATTGGAGAGAAGTGATGAAACTAGTACTGTACCTTCACAGTGCGTCGTGGTGCTTCCAGTATATATATATATAACCATTGACAGTCTAGTCATTCCCCTTTTCCCTCCGCTGAGCATTGATGGTGATTTATGCGATTGAGCAATTTGTCAAAACTGCCAATGACGTTAGGCTAAATTGTAGCATTGATTGCGTGTAAACCATGCACTTTGCCTTACCTACGGTGTACAATGCGCACTGTGTAGCCTACTTCTTGACGGTAATGATGCCGGCGCAAGCGATCCTAACCGAAATTACCTCAGTCAGACTGCATAAGGATCTTCGAAATTAGAGGAAACATTTACGTGAAAAACTTTCAAAAATATTTAACCATTAACTGACGATCAATCGTGTATTTTAAGACCACATTCTGTAACACTGTAGGTATGTTAAACTTGCACAAATTTCCCGGGTTATATTATCCTACCATGAATAGATGGATCTATTTCAAAACATGGAACAACAACCGAAAATAGACAAATCTTACAAGTCTATTTATTTTTTATTTTTTACAGGGAATCCGAGTAGCTTGCATCGGGTGGAGAGCTCCACTGCTGGCAGGACCACACCCATAACACCACCAAGGAGGACGACACCACAGAAGCAGGTGATCGACGAAGACAGCCTGTGGAACTCATTCTTAGACTCCGGCGAGAAAAAGACCAAGACGAAAGTCCCTCCCGCTAAAAATTTCCAGCGGAAGGTCAGCAGGACCCCCGACGAGGTTTCGACTTTGCAAAACAATGTCACCCGGCAGAGCGGCTCGCAGGGCCCCCAGAAGGCCAAGCCGCAGAGAAAGCAGGCCGGCAACCGCAAAAACGAAGAGGCCAGGGCCGCCGAGAAGGATCTCCGCTCCGAGAGGGAGGTCGAGTCCGGCTCCAGTTCGACGACGGACGATGAGAAGTTGCCGGAGGCGGTCCCGAAGAGAGCGCCGCAGAAGGCAGAGAAGCTCTGCATGACGCAATCGTTCGAACGGACTTGTGACCAAACTTTAGCCGAACGGGATCGAGTCAGGGGGCCAGGTAGCGACCAGAGGGACGTCGGGGCCTGCGAAACCCGCCTCCCTGCCGCCGCCGACCCCGGCGGCGGCGGCCGTCGCGCCCGAGACTGTGGTTCCACCCAGTCGAGCGAGAGTATCGACGTCAGGGCGGAAGGTGGCAGCAATTCGGACGAGCCCGAATCGAGCAAGAGCGACAGCGACTTCGTCGTGATCCACGACCTGACGCAGAGCGAACATTCGCTGTGCATGTACGACCACAGGGAGTCGTCCGAGACCCACTCGCCGAGGCACGGGGGGGCGTATTCATCAAACGGCAAGCGCAGCCCCACGGACAGCGACTACAGCATCATATCGGAGGGCCGCTTCCACGACGCGGCCGAGGGCGCGCACGGGCCCGGCCCCATCGAGGTCGTGACCACGACGGACGAGACGCCGTCGTCCGTGACGGGCTCCCAGAGGACCTCGCCGGCGTACTCGGCCGACGCGGAGTCGGAGGACCTGGACGACAAGCCCTCCCCGTCCACGGGCGAGAGGGGGCGGTCCGGGTCCGAGGACGATCAAGTCGGGGGCGAACCAACGAGGGAGGACGGCGTGGTCACACCCACCCCTGGGGAAGAAGAGGAGGAGGAGGAGGAGGAGGCCGGGACACTTTCGATTTCGGGCCACACAGAGTCGTCTTTGACGGACGTGGTGGCCGACGAAAATGTCGAGAAGCCAGGCGGTGTAGGAGATGAAGGTAAATGAAACTTTTCCTATGCATGTATATATATATATATATATATATATATATTGAGCAAATATATAAAGTATTATTATATGGTGCCGGATAGGAACAATGCAGTTCCTTGAGACTGTGGAGTTCTGTTGACTACAGGGATGTTTTGGAAAATTTTACTCTTGTATTGTTATTAAATCCGGATCAGCTGATCACACAATTTAGCTACACTATAGAGGTATATATAGCAGACTTCATATAGAAACAGGGTTTAGGTTGAAAGAGCAATCGGGACCATGGCTTGTTTGCGAGCTTGACTCACACACTGCTTCAGACGCTGAGCTCTGCTTCGGACACGGCTCCAATTCTTTTTGCTCAGCGATTCGCAAAACCTTGCACCGTTACTCTGAATGGAGGTCGTGACCTTCAACGGCCGGCCCGACAGTAGCCCTGACCCTGGCTTGGTACAATACTGCAGCAGCAGCTTTTATTGGATTGGAGGTGAATAAAGACTTAAGAGTATTATATAGTGTGGATTGATCTTCACCCTTGCCATGTGTTTTAGTGACACAGAAATGTCAAACTAGGTCATTGGGACCCCAGGGTATGAGCCTCCTGCTCCCAGCTGCCTGTGCCTAATAAATGAATGACCGTATTCGCTCGACCTTGAGTCTGTCTCCCTCGCTTTCACTAAATTGCAAACGGCGTAACGCCTTCTAACTAAATCCTTAAAACTTCGCGAAAGGCAGAGCGTTTGCAGATGTTCGGAGTTTGTCGAAATCTCAAGGACGTCTGGGCCACAAAGACGACGACAGCCTTACGTTTCGCCGACAGAATTGTCTTCAGCCTCAATTTGCTCTCGCTTAGACAATCGTAAATGTACGAAAGTCACGATTGCATTATTTGCATGGTGGTGATTGAGTTTACTGCTTTAAAGCTGCATTTTGAGTTGGTCTGGAATTTTGTAGCATTTCCGATGGTATCGGTTGAAATTTGCTATCATTGGCATACTTTTTCATCAAACTAAATGGTGCGTGTGTGTGTGTGGTGGTTCGTTTATCTTGTATAATTAGCACACAATTAACAGTTGAATTCAGCCTCGTCAAACGCCGGATGTCGATATCTGCCAATAGATAAAACAAAACCAACGAAGGAAGATTTGTGGCGTTCACTTGTCCTCAGGGTTCATGAAACGCGTGTCAAGGGCCCATGACTTTTACCGGGATATTTCAAGCCACAAAGGATAAGTTTACCGTAGCCGGTATCTCACTTCCCCTATCGCTACGGTACACTGGACCATGAGATTACCGTAACCTTTTACCTGCGATTAATTTCATTCCATAGTGGCGAGGAATTTTGTTATGTCAGTATATATCGCTCCTATTAGTCCTAACAATAATTGTTAATTAATAAGGAGCAGATAGAATCACCCGGTGATTCTGAAGAAAAAAAAATGTTTTGATTTGGTTTTTATAAGCGTAGGCAATGCTAGGTAATTAGACCGTTGTCTGGACCAAAACCCGCTGTTGAACACAGGTAGAGAAAGTTAGGGGAGGTGTTTTACCACATTTCTTAAACTCAAAAAGCTGCTTTAATTAATAAGGCTAAAACTAATCGACCGGACCCTCCCTCTGCTATTGTGCGTGGTATATACATATTTGCTATGCTGGATTGCTGAAACTTTTTAAGAACAGACTGTTTAACAAACACAGGTGCTTGAAAATTGAAATGAAACGTTCGGTTGTCATGTATTTAAATAATCAAATTCTGGTCCATTTGTCGTTTAGGGGCGAAAAAAACCCTCCAAGGTTATATAAATCAAGCTTTGTTAATTGTTAGAACTACACTGTCCATCAGTGGAACTACAGCTGCACTGTAAATATCAATCTATTCGTCATCCGGACGGGCGCGGAAATAATTTTGCACCTCTTTTGCATAAGTTACAACGTTACAAAGTCGTTATCTCCACTTGGGCCGTGGCTTGTCGTAAGAACGGTGTCCGTGGGGAAAAAAAAAGAGTTGCCTTCCTCTGTCATTAGGCCAGCCCTCTTGAAGACTCTTCTTCAAGTTCTTAGCTTTTTGCGAACACAGTTGTAAATCCGATGACTTTTTGAATTGGAACCCTGGATGTCTGCCGGAAAACGGGCTGTGTGCGACCTTTCTAAACGATTTAAAGGTCGGTGTTTATTATCTTTATTTAGTTCAGTTTCTATTGGGGGTGGGTGTGAGCAGAGAAATCCGCTTCGGCGTATTATTGCGGCCACTCTCTTTCGTTTCTCATTTGCTGTATCGAGTTGGGACCCATGGTCACTCCCAACGTTATAACGGCCTTTGTACATAATACAAATTCTACATTGATTGTCAACGGAGGTCACGAGGGGTCAAATTTGATATGTGGAAAGATTTCTTCTCGCACAAGTTCCGTAGTAGTAGATACAGTAGGTAATATGTGCTATTTTGCTGTTGTTATGTTTTTAGCGATTGTTTCGTAGTCCGTTTCAATTGGGCAAACTTATCGACAAATCGGCGATTGTGTGTCCGGTTTATTCACGTTAAGACTGGGCTGTCCGAAATTTACCAGAGATGCGTTTTACGAGTAGATGTTGTTGTGTTTTGCAAAATAGAACCTTGGGAATTGGTCTCGAGTAGAAAGAAAAGTATCTACCCGTAAAGGTCATTATGGGTGCGTGCGCCAGACTGACGGAGAATAGAAGAGCGGCAGAGATGGAGAAGATGGTTACGTATATATAACAGTTGACCATCAATAACAATTTTTGGCACACGTGTGCAAAACTGTAATTCATTCTGAGGTCCAGAGGGCCCTGGGCGTGTCAATCCTGTGGTTGGCGGTAAACACATCGTCCGACACAGGCTTTATTGTTAGCTACTAGAGACAGCAGCGACATTGCTGGTATAGTATCATATAGACTAGTAATACTATATTATCCATGCTATGGATGGAACGATACAATGTAAACGGCAGAAACTCAAATCGGAGATCTACGGCCGTCGCAGTTTTTACGATCAAGTGCAGTACGTTCTCAGTCTATTGACTCTAGTTTCCGGAGATGTAACATGCTTTGACTAATTTGCTTTTAATCGACGGCGGCAACCGCTGGTCGGATCTACAGATTACCCACGCCCCCCCCCCCGGCCGCTTATTATCCAGGCTAATTGGCTGATCTGCTGGCATCCCATAATCAAATGTTTTTGATGATTTTAACGGAGCTTGTCGCAAATCTTTCCGATTTTTAAATAGGTCGACTGTATATATGTATATATCACACGTAAGAGAGATTGTTGTGCTCTTAACAATAGTCTGAACAGTTATTTTACAACCTACTTTATGAAAGTTGTTATTCCATCGCTAAATACCTAAGCTGTGAACAACAGATTGGGTTCAGTGAATTAGAGAGAGTTATTGTGTTGACCAGTTTTCATACAGACTCTCTGCATCAGTCGCAGGTAGACAGAATTACAGTACGTAAACGACACGAACTTGCGTGCAAACTCTCATCTACTATTTAAACTGTAAATCACATCCTCGAGTCTACTGAGGGGCTAGTACTACTTACTGTACATGTACTGTAGGCGGTCAAATGTCTACAGAACCTTCCGTGTAAATTTTGTACCTGGAAAAGGGTCAAATTTTACCATTTGGTCCCAATAAAGCTGAAGTACTTTTCAGTAACTGTATAGTTTCCAAGTTACAGTATTGTCCAAGTTTGTTGCAGTGCATTATTAGATATGTGTAAATCCTACTGTACCATGAGTAGTGCTGTAATTATGCAATGCAATAATAATACTGTACAGTAATACTACAGTAGCTGAGGTCTCAGTACACCAGCGTCACCTTGGCATATATACAGTAGACTCCTGTGGCCGCACCGAATTGTGAGCTGTTAAAGTTGGCACCAATTTATAAAGAAAGCAAAATATTCATGAATCGGAAAGTAACATGTTAAACGAGGAACTGTGATAGCCGTTTCAATGAATTCGCTGCGCAATAGCCAGGTTGTACAAACCTGTATTTAGACTGGGCTATTGTAACTTTATATAATTGTATGATCATTTAAAATTAAAATTCAAATATTATACAGTAGAGCGCTAGTGGCTCAGTATAGTCGCTTACTTTAAACGGTTACTTTAAACGGTTACAAATGTTTCAAGGTAATGTGTTGACCATAAGTTTTACGTCATTTCAAATTCACGTCGCGCTTACGGTATAAGTTACCGTTACGTGTCGCTGTTTGCGTGTCGCTGTCTGCTGTAGGGTATAAATGCACTTTTTAAGGGCGTCAGTGTAAAGCATTGGAAGGCACTGAGTTCACAATGCCTCAGGTGCCCTCAGGACTATTTATTTCAAGGACTCATAATGCAGATATTTTTTCAGCTATCATATGATGATGAATGGTAGCCACCACAACAAATAATCTGGAATGGGGCCGTGCGGGCAGACTGAATGAACCATGCAGTCAGATCTATCCTGGGCTCCCATCCTGAAAAGTACAGACAACCCCAAACCTACCTGCTTTCTTATATGAATGATCAGCGAGAATTATCTGAGACTAGTACACAAGTCACACAGGGGCAACTTCAAAAATGTTAGCCCGTGATAATTATAGTTGCATCTTTTTGAAGTAACCAACTTTAAAATGTTAGCCCGTGATAATTATAGTTGCATCTGTTTGAAGTAACCAACATTAAAATGTTAGCCTGTGATAATTATAGCTGCATCTTCTTGAAGTAACCAACTTTAAAATGTTAGCCCGTGATAATTATAGTTGTGATAATTATAGTTGCATCTTTTTGAAGTAACCAACTTTAAAATGTTAGCCCGTGATAATGATAGTTGCATCTTCTTGAAGTAACCAACTTTAAAATGTTAGCCTGTGATTATTATAGTTGCATCTTCTTGAAGTAACCAACATTAAAATGTTAGCCCGTGATAATTATAGTTGCATCTTCTTGAAGTAACCAACTTTAAAATGTTAGCCTGTGATAATTATAGTTGCATCTTTTTGAAGTAACCAACATTAAAATGTTAGCCCGTGATAATTATAGCTGCATCTTCTTGAAGTAACCAACTTTAAAATGTTAGCCTGTGATTATTATAGTTGCAACTTCTTGAAGTAACCAACTTTAAAATGTTAGCCTGTGATAATTATAGTTGCATCTTTTTGAAGTAACCAACATTAAAATGTTAGCCCGTGATAATTATAGCTGCATCTTCTTGAAGTAACCAACTTTAAAATGTTAGCCTGTGATTATTATAGTTGCAACTTCTTGAAGTAACCAACATTAAAATGTTAGCCCGTGATAATTATAGTTGCATCTTCTTGAAGTAACCAACTTTAAAATGTTAGCCCGTGATAATTATAGTTGCATCTTTTTGAAGTAACCAACTTTAAAATGTTAGCCTGTGATAATTATAGTTGCATCTTCTTGAAGTAACCAACTTTAAAATGTTAGCCTGTGATAATTATAGTTGCATCTTCTTGAAGTAACTAACCAACTTTAAAATGTTAGCCTGTGATAACTATAGTTGCATCTGATTGCAGCAACCAACTTTAAAATGTTAGCCTGTGATAATTATAGTTGCATCTTTTTGAAGTAACCAACTTTAAAAATGTTAGCCTGTGATGATCGTGATTGCATCTTTTCAAATAAATCATCTCTGTAAGGTGATGACATAATTCTGTTTCGCTGATTACTGAATTCAAGAATACAACATTATAGTGTACAATACATTAATAAACCATGGAGTGGTGCCACTGTAGCCACACCTAGGCTATAATAATTGAAAAAAAGGAAAAACCCACCAGCTGTTACTGTAGTTGGTACAGTACAGTGAAAGGAGAGGACCACATTAATTAATATACTACTCTGAAAACTGACAAACGAACACAAAAAAAGAAGTCTGTACGTTTACATAGTTGATTTGCTTTCAAATTTGTTAAGCTTCGCCTCTGCTTGTTTGCCAAACTATCTACTGTAGGCAGCTGTTCTATTCGGCAGTGTGACATAGTAATTAGAAGTATAGTGTGACATAGTAATTAGAAGCACAGTGTGACATAGTAATTAGAAGTACGGTGTGACA
>JAODAG010341588.1:0-10081 GCA_027574785.1 Orphnurgus asper
GTAATTCCAGACAACTCAGGATCCTCCTGCATAAAGACCGAAGCAAAAAATTCATTGAGAATATTAGCCATACCCTGGTTATCATTTACAAGGGAACCCTCATCAGACTTCCTAAGTGGACCAACAGTATCCTTCACTTTTTGCTTAGACCTAGCATACCCCAAAAAAGCCTTAGGATTTTCTTTGATATTAGAAGCAAGTTTCTTCTCAAAACTAAACTTAGCGCTTGAAATCAACTGCCGAACCAACTTATCCTGCTCGTTAAACCTAGTGAGCATAGCATCTGACTGAGAGATTTTGTAACTACGCCAAAGCCTGCGCTTCTTCCTGATCTCCTTCAGAACATCTCTTGACATTCAAGCTGGTTTACTAGACTTACTGCCTACTTCTCATAGGAACAAAATACTTACTAGCCCTTCTGGGAATTGTTTTCTTCCAATAACTGCCTCTTTTGAAAAGTACATAGATTCCATGCCTGCACAGCACTCCAAATGAGGGCTTAACCAACTTTGTAGCACTTACCATGCCACAAGATCCTTATGAAGAAACTTGCCAAATTACACCTATAATTATTCCTAGTAAAATCCAGTTACCCTTCCTAGCTGCTTCAGCACAATAATTTATACCTGTTGATCGATTGGCCGAAGTTACACAAGGCTAGCCTGGCCTATTTACTTCCCTGTTTCATTCACTACGATAACTAGTACTAGTACTATATTACTATTAAATTAACACCTACGCTAGAACATAGTAATACTACAGTAATAAGTAATAGAACTTAGAATGTACAATAGTCTCGACTGGGTAAACTTTACCCAGTCGAGACTATTATTGTACTAGTATTGTATGATGATTGTACTCGTATTAGAAGTAGCCTAGCTTACCCTTTTGCTGTAGTACTACTACTACTACTAGCTTGTGCGGTGGCAGTTATCAGAACGATAGTTGCAAGCCTAACGATACATGCGTACCGGGAAAAGGAACTTTCCCTTGACTGAAATGATTTCATTTTGAAAACAAATAGCACTGTCACAAGTTCCTCAACAAATCGTCTTATTGAAAGATACGAGCCAATTTTCTGCCAAACTACTACTACTACTACTACTAGTAGTAACAAAAAACTATTCGTGAAGTTTAAATTTTAAATAAGGTAACTCTAGTTAACAAACAGTAACGCAGGTCAGGTAAGACAAATTTGTACGAAAGATCTATTTGTGGCTAAAATGACGAATAGGTACTTCCCCCTAAGATGACGTCATGCAGTTGAAACCATATTTAATAATAATGATGAGACAAATAAAACATCATACGAAAACAAGAGGCTTGTTCCGTGCTCTCCAAAGAAAGAAAAGGTCATCTGCCAACATCAATCCGTTCCATTTCCATACTCTACCTAATGTTTAGGCAGAGGATGCCCCCTCTGATTTAGTCTTGATACAAGAGTAAGACCGTTATAATACTACTAGTAATAGTATTTTAATTTGTACTAGAAGTGTGTACGCCCTCCTTTTCATCTGAAATTCCAGCGCCCTCTAAACGAATTTATCAACGTCTTGATCAAGACGACCTCTGATTAACTGATGGACCCAGCGAGGTATTATACTGATGCATGCATGACATGTGTAAACTTTAGTGTAACATATTATAATGAAGTTATTATAACTGAAGGAACTGCATGGCTTGGTCAGTTCGGCCAGGAGTGTATTGCTATTACTACTAGTATGTTATTAGTATTACACAAATAACGTGCGACTGCAAAGTTCACTTGAAGACCTCCCTCTCCAGGAGACACCTTAAATTTTAAATAGACTCTGTCACCTCGATTGCTCCCTCACAGAAGGCACAAAAAGTCCATGATTTACGCCGGGATTCATGCCACAACTTCTATCGTTGAATTCACGACAAACTGGTTTCCTAGTTTTAATTCTTTTTTAATTACTAATGTAATACTAGTACTATTACAATTTCAAGTAGTACTATTAGTATTACTAAGTATAATATATCTTTCTACAGTACCAGGAAGGGATACAGACTAGTGCCGAGCATTGCTTGTAAGTTGTAGCAACGCTAAACGGTAGCAGTAAACCCGAGACTTTCTTCAAAACCATCAGTACATCCGCGACTTACCAACGGATCCCATGGCGGAAACAATTTGCATTCCAGGTAAATGTCTCAAATGACACAATATTGTTTACATTGAAGGCACCCTTTAGCGACATTATTAATAAATTTGAAATGTACATTTGTGTATGTATTGTGTACACGCGTAGGCATAACTTATGCTGGTTTCGTGAAACTAGTCCTACTGCTTAGCCATATGATATAGCAGTACATCAGTGACTTGCCAAATGATTCCATGGCGGAAACAACTTGCATTCCAGGTAAACTTCTCAAATGAGACAACATTGTTTACATTGAAGCCACCCTTCAGCGACACTATTGATAAATTTGAAATGAACATGTGTGTATGTAAGTGTACACGCGTAGGCATAACTTATGCTGATTTCGTGAAACTAGTCCTACACAATATGCTATTTAGCCATAAATAGTAAATCATGTTGTGGCAGTAGTATTAGTAATAATACACTCTGATACACTCTGGTTAGTGTAAGGTGATCCTGTTCTCCAGAGTTAATTTATTCCATCCAGCATTAGTAATCCTCTTTGTTCCTTCCCTGAATACTGAGAAATTCTCTAAAGTAAACCACACCACTGTACATCTACACATTTACAACTAGTTGCCCCATGTTAGCAAAGTTCATACAGTATCTGTAATAATTGTCCTCCAAACAACCTTTCTTGGAAGATGAGTCAATCACAGGTCATTGTCCCTCTATTATTCAGATATTATAACACAAGCAAGATATTGTCTATTATCAGACACTTCTGTTTTAGCATTTTTGTAGTACACCCCACCCCTAGCACATTATATACAGTATAGAGAACTCAATAAAAATCTGCATAACACAAAGATGGCTGTTTGCATTCTACCTGTTTATTGCCTCACATGTCACATATAACCAGTCTGTACACCTGTGGCAAGTCGTATACATAACAATGCAATGCATTACATAATGTCAGTACATCACAGTAATGTATGGTACTTGGTAACTCTTATTCTTAATGAATACCTTACAAATGTACAAAACTATAGGCAGAGATGTCTCTAGATGGGGGTGCGGTGGGACCCCACGCCTATTGTGCAAAGCGTTAAGGCCACAAATCTTTGGTGAAGGATCTACGCCCATGGGCCTAATGTTAGACAACCATATACTGTACCCAATAAACACATCAGGCACTGTGCCTAAGGCCTACAAAGATATTATGAACAAATGAGGGCCTTCCAAAATAATGGGTGCCTATGCAGGGCATGGGAATCTAGGAGGTATTTTTAGCTTTTCTATGCTATGTACGTGCAAACCGTACGCAGCGGAGGGGGGGGGGGACAGTTTCTCCCCCCAGAAATTTTTAAAGTAAACTATTTACCCTTTTTGAAAGTGTAAATTTATGAGATGTAGCTTGGAAGGCCTGGGATGTGCCATTTCTGGCCATCTGGGAGGCTTTTTTGTCAAATATTTTCTTTGCAATGCTATGCGCCAACCAATGGTGGCACTCTGCTTAAATAGTATAAGGCTTATGCCAAGTTGGAAATTATTCTAGCTACGTCCCTGACTATAAGTCGAATGTGTGTGTGAATACTGCTTGGACTTTCCCATTCTTTCCTATTTGTATTTTCCGGTATAGTCCTTGACTACAGTGATTTTGTGTACCTCTTTTCACCCTGCTGTCTTTAATTTTTTGGTTTTAATCTATACTTGGAAGATCACTTTACATTCTGTTCGCCCATTGTATATAGTTACCGACTTATTATCATATACCACTGGCAGCCATCGATGCTCGACTTAGCTACAATACTGATGTGGAAGGTGTTAATAAACCTCTCACACTATTAGTCCTATCCAATATTTTATTTAGCCTAAACATTGTTAAATAACCGTTTGGCAGTACTAGAGTAGTATTACTAGTAGTACTAGTTGTACCTTTGAACTACCTTTGAACTTATTGTTTATGGTGTGACTATTCTAACCTTTGCCAAAAAAAATATACCTAAATTCCGTGAATGAAATTCATGTGGTGCGATGTCCCAGATTAGACCTTGCGTGATTGAAACACACCATGTATATTGTAGCAGAGAGCTTCCAAAAGAATTGGTGCCCACCTTGTTATGGTGTGGCATTTGTTACTGTGTGACCTAACTTTTGTAGAATTATCTGAAGTAAGTTAATACATTTAATTCAAGTTAATGGTTCATATAACCTATGATCATCCTGGATTTAATAGAATTAGCTTCAAATTGAAAAGCAAGTCTGTGGACTTTATGTGATGTCTAAGATTATTTAGCCATATGAATAATGACTGTACTCCACTGTGTTTGGTGTTATTGTTACAGTGTGTACAGTGTTAGTCACTTAACCACAGCATTATTGTTTATTCTTTCACCCAAAAAGTCATAAAATATGATGAGGGTACTGCTCTAAAACAAATTTTAATGCCCAACCTGGCATTGCAATTATAGAATTCAGCCCGGATGAGAAAATCTGTCCAGCCACCCGGAATTGCACCGACATACATGGACCCCAGTCTTCAAACAGAACCCTGTCGCGTAGGGCCTACGATTTAAAAGTCCCATCATATGCAGCATTTGGAACATCGTTCCGAGTAGCGGGTAGGGGTCAGAATGTTCTGCTGGAGGTCGGACATGCTCACAAGCTGTGTATCATTTTTACTATTCTATGATTGCAGGTGAGCGCTTGGGTAATGCCGATCATTACAAGGCTGGGGAGGGGACGTACGTGCGTCATGGATTCATTTTCTCAAGTCTAGCAGGTCACAAAAGGACTACTCCAGCCGATGACGGAGAAGTAAGTAGTATATTCACGACACAAACAAATTTCTCGTATAATGGAAAAGGCCCTGGGGATGTCAAGTAATGACCATTTTTGAGCTGTAACAATTGTCCACTTTAGAATGAGTCCAGAATATATTCACCTCAAAGACATAATTAACGTTGAAATGTTACATACGTCTGTACGTTTTGGATGGCAACTTGCATACAACTGCATTTTATTCCTGTTGTATAAATTGTATAAAAATGGGACCTGATTTTCTAATATATTGGAGATGCAACAATGTTTATGAATCATGCAGGAAACAATAGAGGGATAACTCATAGGGAAAAGTCCTAAGTACCAGCATGCCACGACAAGTAGTTCCTGCTCCATGGCAATCAAGTTGTTGTGGTTTCATAGGCACTTAAAATTGGTCGTAAAACTCTCTGGAAGGTTAATAATGGCTTTACTGGCTACTGGAATCTTTACATCATGATCAAGTAATTGTTTAATATCTTTCTGAACTTGCCTTTATCTGCTAAATGTACATTTCATTTGGTAGATACCAGAAATGAAAGTTGTTTCCAGAGAACAGAGCTCTGTCATCCCAGAAGTGAGGTCAATCGTCACCGTGAAGGCAAGTTACCGAACTCTGGATTTGTGGTTCTGCAGTTACAAACAGTTTATATGAATGTATTGATTTAACAACACATAGGGTGATTTAAAGCCTGGCAGACCCAAATACACCTGTTACATTTGTCATATTTTTGGTGTAAGACCACCTCAAATTATCTAGTATATATGTACCGGTGTATGTATAGGTTAGGGGATAGGCTAGTATCGACCAACGTATGTATGCTTCATGTAAGACCACCTCTATGAAGTTATAGCCTCTCTGAATGATAGTCTACTTGTTGTTACTCTTGCTGGGACTGTATTGTATAAGTGTTTACTTCATGGACATGCATTCTCATCTTGCAACAAAGGTAGATGCTAGCCCTTGACAATCTTGACCGCCAACTCCTCTAAGAAATCCCCCAAGAGTAGAATTTTATTACTTGTGCTATTCTTCAGTGCTTTAGACAAATATATATGTATAATGGTTCGATACTTGTCCATATCGTCATGTCCTCCAGCCACCGAAAGCAACAAAAATACTCTCGTAGTTGTCACCTTACTTTTTACCACGACAAAATCTGGCCAAACGTTTCTTTTTCATAGATTCTGGGCGTCAACACCAAATTCTGTTCTTGTGCGATCATTGGAGTAGAGGGAAAGTCGCTCAGAGAAACGTTTCGGGGGATGATTCGACGGGAGGACATCAGATCGACGGAGAAAGACAAAGTGGAAGTTTACAAGTCGTTCAGACCCGGAGACATTGTGCTGGCCAGAGTGGTATCCTTGTAGCTCAGTTTTTTGTTGGCAATTTTTCCATGTGTTTCATAAATGTACCTTGGCCTGATTTTCTATTAAAGTGACAACGGTACATGAATCTTTCAATCATGCGGATGTTTCACGCAACGACGTATGCTTCAAAACGGAACGTGTAACGTTATCAAGTACAGGTTAGATTTGCCTACGATGACGGCTGTTACACTAGTAATGTACTGTCATAATATCTAACCCTCCATCGCCCTTCATGAAAACTCTGCTATATAATATTTGCTGGAAAAGATACATCAGGTAGAGCAAGATTTTCACTCCAAGAATAAAAAAAAAGGAAAGGTCCCTGCTTGTTTGCTTACTCCAGTTAGTTATTGTAAGGGGACATGTGTAAAGGGGGAGGGAGGGGGGTTAGTGGGGGTAAAGGTTGAGCAGTGAGAGCTAGGTGAAGTCAAACCCATTTTTCATTGTGGTTTGGTTAGTTTATTACCTGATAAGGGGAGGGGGGGGGAAGACATGACATTTTGAAGTACAACGTCCCTCGTCATCCTTGACCGCGACACGAAAGCTCTCCCTCGGCGATGCCCGGTCGTACCTTCTCACAACGGCACAGAATGAACTGGGAGTCGTACTTGCCCAAAGCGAGGCCGGTGAGTACAGCGCTGTCGTTTGCCATCGTTTTCCACTTGGGAAAGAAATTCACGCCATCAAAAGGATGGGACCGGGGGAAGATCATTTGAGCCGGGAAGATTGGCATGCGGAAGGCATGTCACATGCAGGCTGGCTGGCAGGCTTGTCATTGGGGGACTGCTTGGTGGGCACAGAGAGGGTGTAAGGCAGAGTCGTGCTCGAGCTCAGCCTTCGGCCTCCAAATTCTTTCCTTTGCAGGGAACACAAGAGGGCCCTGTTTTCAGGGGAGATGACTTCATGGACGGACGATAACTTGATGGTCGTACCGAAATCAGTTTCAGGGAGAACCAGTCCCGGCGTGTTTTGTGTACTGCGTAATCAATCATTGTACTGCAGATGTGGTTTTTCTGTTTGTTGGAAATCCCCGATATTGATTTGGAATCCGAAACGAACGTAGAAATGAGAGTCGGTAACTGCTATATGCCCTCAAAATTGATGCGGGGAAGGGGACCCCAAACGGTCATGTGAAAGTGGGGAAACTGATCAACAAAAGTTTGACGTCCCTGGACTGAAAAAAAAAATGTCCTTAAATTTGTTTTTGTCTTTAAAATGTTTTTTTTTTTTGGGGGGGGGCAACCAAAGGTGGGGAGAGGGAAGATTTAGCACCCACTGCTCCCCTCTGGCTATGTCCCTGATGCCCATTATGTATTAAAGTAAGTATGTCTTCCTGTCTTTGTATAGTTCCTTGGGACTACAACATTCAGTCTCAACCTGTAAACAGAGCTGCAATTCTGCTATATCTTGCTTGTCAGTAAGCATGTGTTTGTCACTGGTTTCCATCCCCCTCCCCCACTCACATCTATCCTACTCAAAACAATGAATGACATACCTTCAGTCAGCTTTTGAATATCAGAAACAGCGGAGAACTGTGTTGTTCAACTTGGAAGAAATATAAATGCACCTATTGGTTGTAAGACAATGGGCCATGTGACCCCCGGGTGAGGTGCATCTTGGGTCCCAGGAAATTGATGACATGGGGTGCATTGAATGGCGAGTCTTAATGACTCCCGAGGGGTGTATTGCAGACCAATATGCGTATCACAAGGTCATAGACTATGTCATAGACTATGTACAACATACACATGTCGTGACATCTGCCTTAAACGTTTCTCATCCAGACTCCAGTCCATGACACTAAATATGGGGTCAGAAACATACAAAGTGGGGTAACTTTAAACCTAGCTACCCCAGTAAGCAATTTCCCTTGATTAATTAATGACCATTCTGATGAGATCGCTGTGTGTGGTGACGGCTCCGATGAGCAAAGAAAGCTCACAGGCCGCAGGCAGTATTATTCCGTTTGTGACTTTCACAGAACATTTAATTAACCTATATTAACAGTTCCTGAGCTATGCCAAGCAAGTCCTTGGTACTTAAAATTGGCCATCAAACTGTCTCTCTAGAAGAAAAAGTGGTATCGTGAGTATGGTGTACCAATGTGTGTATCATAAGGTCATAGACTCAAATGTACAACATACAGTACAGGATACCAAATACACGTATCATATCCATGTACAACATTGTTTACAGTGTAGCATTGTATGCGTCATGAAGTGGACTGTTCGGTGCATTGTTGAACTGACGTAGGGGTGAGTAACGGTAGACATAAGTATGATTCATGTTTGGCCATTTATGCACCTCTCCTGGGGTGAGGGGAGGGGTTGCATGGTCTGGCTTGATAATTGAATATCTGAAATAAGGGCTCGACACATTTGAGTTTACTGTGTAATTTTATTTACTGTTGGCATATAGGAAAGCTAAGTTATGTAAAATACATGATGTTAAGTATCCCCAGGGGATGGGGGGAATTAGATAACCTGGCTTTTAGCTGTTGTTATTATTATATCTTAGAGAACCATGGTTTTGCAGTCCCTACCACCATTGTGTGGCAAATGGAAATACAAAATTTAGTCGGAAGGAAACATTTTGTGTTTTTTAGCAACGACATCCAGGGTCTACCACAGTTTGGCTAAACGATGGAATTATATTATACCCCTCCCTTCTCATTCAATCATATTGCAATGACCGGTACATGATGGTGTTACAGACAATTTAAGTAACTTTAACAGACATAACTGTGATACAGGCACAATTTAAATTTACTTTCACAGACAATAGTGATACAAGCACAATTTAATTTAACATAACAGACATAATTGTGATACAGATACAATTTAATATAACAGACGTAATGGTGAGATACAATTTAATATAACAGACGTAATTGTGAGATACAATTTAATATAACAGACGGAATTGTGATACAGATACAATTTAATTTACTTTAACAGACAAATTGTGATACAGATACAATTTAATTTTCTTTCACAGACAATTGTGATAAAGATTTAATTTACTTTAACAGACAATTGTGATACAGATACAATTTAATTTACTTTCATAGACATAATTGTGATACAGACACAATTTAATGTACTTTACCAGACATAGTTATGACATAGATACAAATTAATTTTCTTTCACAGACATTGTGATACAGACACATTATAAAAATACTTTAATAAAAATATTCTCCTATATAGATTTGTAGAAAGTTGTTGCAACATCTATTTTAATCTCACCACCACCACCATATAAGTCAACCTTTCAACATTAGTCTCACCACCACCACCATACAAGTCAACCTTTGACCATTAGTCTCACCACTACCACCATACAAGTCAACTTTTGACCATTAGTCTCACCACCACCATACAAGTCAACCTTTCACCATTATTCTCACAACCACCATACAAGTCCACCTTTCAACATTACTATTCTCACCGCCACCATACAAGTAAACCTTTCAACATTAGTCTCACCACCACCATACAAGTCAACCTTTCACCATTACTAGTCTCACCACCATACAAGTCAACCTTTCAACATTAGTCTCACCACCACCATACAAGTCAACCTTTCACCATTAGTCTCACCACCACCATACAAGTCAACCTTTCACCATTAGTCTCACCACCACCATACAAGTCAACCTTTCAACATTAGTCTCACCACCACCATACAAGTCAACCTTTCAACATTAGTCTCACCACCACCATACAAGTCAACCTTTCACCATTAGTCTCACCACCACCATACAAGTCAACCTTTCACCATTA
>JAODAG010341599.1:0-10080 GCA_027574785.1 Orphnurgus asper
CCCCCCGCCTATCCGCAATACAAACCAACCTTGTCCCCTGTATTTATAGCAACAAAGACTCGCTGACAGAAAATCAAACACAAATGTCTCCAAAACACAATAGGATTAATAGGTAGATGGAAGTGTGCTCCTTTTTAAGCAAACAGTGATTGTCAATACAAGGCAGTATACTTGGATTAAAAATCCTGCAAGGCTGACTGCAAGAAGTACAGTTATTCATCAAAAGAAAGAATACAAAAAGCATGTTTATTAGTGAGAACTTAGCAATGTCATTTGATTACAATAATAACTAAAAGCAATAAGTGTTATTTGTTATCCGAGAAGAACATATCCTCCGTAATATTCCAGACATTCGATCTCTTTGTGAAAGAAACTATGGCGCCAATGGACTCCCATTATTTGCAGAGGGTGTGCAGCTGACAATCTTTCACCAACATTCACTAAAATCCAGGTCAATCAGGTTTTTCCTGGAATTTACCAAACGATAAAACTTCACACAGTATACCGCGACAAGTGGTTTTGTTTCTGGTTGGATGGACTGTACAACATTGCTCTTCCCACCTAGACTGTATGAAATGCAAGATAACGTTTATGCGGCAGGAGGGGTGCGAAGGGAAACGAGAACGGGGTGGGGAAGGAATGGGAGAGGAGCTAGACATTTGAGTCTGGTGGGGTGGGGGTCGAATATGTGAAGTGGCAATCACGTTCGGATCCAAAGCGATTGCATTGGGTCAATTCAGAAGTCCAGGGGGACCGCTTCCCTCACCTTTGAGATATCTTTGTATAATTAAGGGTTTTACTTTCGTTTTTCAAAAAATTTACTTTCGTGTTTTGATGCAATAACCCAAGTGCCTTCCCCCAATCAAATGATTATGCAAGTTCAGTTAAGATTCGAGTTCTGCGATTTTGTTTCTATTTTTGCAGTTTTCCAAAAGACACGTTAATTTTCTCTTGCCGTTTACATACCTTCCTCTTTCCTTTTAATTTTTCCTACATGATTGGCTTTTGTGTTTCCATAGTTTACAATACCCCAGTGCCGTAGGCCTATTTACAGTTCAAGCGATATCCGTTATTTTTTCTTGTCATTTATGCGCATTCCGTTTTCCTTTTAATTTTGTTCAGACAATTTGCTTTGTGTTTTCATAAAATAACCCCTCTTCCTCCATCCCCTCCCCCTTCCCCAAATGAAGGGATCATTCAAATTAAGATTAGGCTAAGTCTGGTTCCGTGATGTTGTTTTTATTTTCGCAATTTATCAAACTATAAATTAGTTTGGTACTGCTCTTCACGGTAACAAATGCGATTTGCCATAAAAAGTATTGTTTGAAATAATTAGTTTCTGGAGTTATCCTCTCTTTGAATGAATGTTTTACGATCTTCCAATTGCAATAATTGAGGAATCGGAAATTCTAAAAAAATTCTCTATTATAGAAAAAAAAACACCAGCCGACCCTACCTTCTGAAGCGGGTCTACGAACAAACCAATGTACAATGAAAAAGTATCCACTTGACGTTTTAAGATACATTTTAAAGAAAAGTGGACATGGGGACACTAATTATTTTTGCCTGAATCTCTTTTCTTTGCATAGAAATAATTAAATGGTAAAATGTAGTGGCAGCACCCTGGTAAAATACTGTAGAAAAAGAACCCACTGCAAGTGTATTGATACCACAGCAGCCACAGATAAGTGTAATGAGTGTAATGTAATCAAGGTCATTGTTTACAACCATTCCAGTGCTGAGTTGCTGAGCAAACAACAATGGCCTCCTGAGCATGCATGATACCAGAAGTTGGGTTAGAATTTTATTACCGCACTTTTCTAAGAGAAAGTGCGGTATGGGGTTAGAGATTCGGCAAGGGACGATAAATTCGTAATGAAAATGGCAGATCCAACCCCCGGGGCCCCATAGAGCTCAAAGTGCTAAAGGTAGCATTACTAGTGGTGCTACTCGTAAGTAATATCTCCAACCATTTAGACTGGCTATCAACCACTATCAAGAAATTTTGACATTTGCCCTCAGTCTACTGAATTCTCTGCCAAGGTTGCATGGGTTGCCCATGGACATAAATGCCTTTGTTAATTTCTGACCTTGGATTCAATGAGTACATTGATGTACTTTTTCTTCTATTTCTTGTTGAGACAAGGTGACTAGAAATAACACCTGGCCAGAGCCATCATTCTACTTATTCCTGGATGACTTTCATGGATATGTCCTTGTACTTTCGGTGGTATGGAACTGGTAAAAAGAAATTATCTTTCATGGATAATTCATCAATCAGTGTGAAGTATGGTGGTTTTATTTCCAAATTGGAAACATGTTTTGGCCACACTGCGAGTGTAAGTTCTAGAACCTTTTTGCTAACACTGGTACATGATACATGTAGCAATATCAGTTGCTGTTAATGGTTGTGTTATTCACAACAGTTCATGGTTATTTTAACGTGCAATGATGTGCAGTGATTAATCTCAAACGAAAAATACAAGTGTTCATTTCAATAGCTCAGAATCGTTAAGCACAGTTAAACACTCTAAAAATATCTAACTTAACTCAACTGTAACCTAAAAAGCTACGTAATTTGGCAGCTGTTCCTTCATCTCGCCTCCTTGTTTTCAATATCACAACTGTGATGCTCAAAAACATTTTAAAACCAAGATTGCTTAACGAATGGTGCTTCACGAATTTGACAATTCTTCTCAGTTCTAAAATTGTGTGCTGCTGGCCTTTAGTTAAATGATACTAACACTGGCATATTTAAGTTCACATGCAGATACCAGTTTATTGTTACCGACTTACACGGTTTCTTGAAGATGTTTTCAAGAAGTTGTATGCTGACACTAGCCTCTCACAATAGGCAGAGTGATACTCGCCCCAGTGCTTTAGTGATAAGTGATAAGAGTTCTACATTTTCTTGATGCTATGGAAACAGAGATTGTATTTTACTAAACAAAGTTGGGAAAATCCTACATCTAATTTGCATAATTAGCTTGTATTTGCATAAAACAATGAAAATAATAAGAAAAATATGTGGTATTGGTGTTATATTTTGGTTTTCAATGTTTGATTGAAATCTACATAGATTTATACATAGTGAACATCTGTATTATCAAATCCAGAGTACATTCAATTCAGTTAAATTCAATGCCAAAAAAGTTTCTGCATCCTTGTCATATTTAATTTGGATGACCTCTTCCCGACCACCAAGCAAAGGACTTTCAACCCAAGACCTCCAATTTGCTAATGAACTTTTGTGTGTCAGGGACAATGTTGACATTTGTGATGTGCTTGCAACTGGAGTTTTTTAAACAGAAATATCCCTTAGCAAACACAGCAGCATCTTGTTGTCATAGTTCAAAAGCATCATGCCAAACCTGATGCTTCACAAAGTGCCTAGCTCCAGGGCAGAGTCAACCAGAGCTGTGCAGTGAATTCTGACCAGCGAATCTCAAAATGCTTGGCCAACCTCGGAAGGGAAAGCTTTTTTACTTTAGCTCGGCTGTCCAGGCGGCAGATGAATTAATATAAGATGAAATCACGCATAACTTTATGATAATTGCATGAACCTCTGCAACTTCTTTGCAGAGATATTTGTATGCCAACGTAAGATTGAACAGCACATACAGATTTCAACATCTGGAAAAATATTCTTTTGTCGTCTATGAGTTTTCACAGGGCTTTATGCTGACCGTTATTTGTCCCGTCAGTTGACAAATGATTGGCAATCTTCATAATTTTTGTGATGCCAATCGTATAATCATCTGCCCCCAGCTTCACTGCTTCCAAATCCACCTCTGCCTTAAACTTTTCCCAGACCAACATAATGCAGTGACTCAATTCCGTCTATGTCAATGAGTTTAAGTACCCTTGATTGTCTGTCTTTCTGAGTGTGGTACATTGATGCACAGATCACATTGAAAGGAAGCTGCAAGAGATCTTTCTTTTGAACGTGAAGAGGTCCTTGACAATTTCATGCAACAGCTCTTGATGAGTTTAGGGGTGATGTAACTGTTGCATCATATGGTTTGAAAGTAGAATTGAAAGTCAAATTGTTCTACAAATTGAAAATTGATAGCCAGGAAAAAGCAGAAATTGACAATTTGCGTCCGTGTACAACTGAACGATCAACTTTCCGATTCTGTTGTTTCCGTTGTGCATGAGCAATTTAGTACTGTTTCGATCTTGTCTGCAGTGAAAAGAAGATTAACTCTGACCGACTGACAGAATGTTTGTGGGCTTCACTTTGCACATGAGCAATTCCAGAATGGGCTTCTGTGCCAGACATGGTACAGTTAAGTAGGATGTGATTTTGGTGGGGTAATCTCTTGATGACACTCATTTTCAATGCAGACTCAGCATCTTTTCTTTTTTAGTTTACCAGGCTTCACAGGAACATGCACAATGCATTGGTCTCTCTCTCTCTTTTCAAACTTTCCTCATTCTCGGGATTCGCTGTCTTTGCTTGTTCCTTGTTTTCGTTCCTTGACCTTGTTTGATTTAGATAGTTCTTCTCCAACCACTTCCAATTCATACCTTACACCTTCATCTTAATCGCTTGTTGCTTCAATGCTTTCGTTTCTGAATAAAGACATTCAGTTGCTTCTGAGATTTCTCCATAGCTCTGTAAAAACGGGAACAGTTCAGAACGAAACCACTGAACCGGTAGTGGACTAAAAGTGGAACAACGCTATTGAGTTAAAAATGAGATTTAAAAACAAACTAGAACACACGCTAGCAAACCAATGCGCCTTACTTCGGTGGATGCACCTTACAGGGCAGGTTATTATCATTACAGGGGCAGATTATTATCCTTATATGGGGGGGGGGGGTTGCGGCCCACTACAGGTAACACCCATTTAAACTGAGTAATAATAATAACCTGTATCAGACGAAAATAAGTATCAAAAAATGCCAAATCACTCAATTTCTCTATATTGTGCAGTGATGAAATAAGTATACCCTGCAACAGATTCAAAACTTTTGTTCTGGCTCCCCACTGTTTGGGTCACCCGCTGGAAGTCTACTCGGAAAATAAGCTTTGCATTTTTTGTAGGGCAGCATTCTGCATTTGGGCAGCAGCAAAGGCTTGAATACCCTTATTTTGGTCAAAGGCTGGTGAAATTCTTACAATTAAAGGAACTGTTATAGATGGAATTTCTTAATTTCAAATACCTTAGACCTAACTGGTCATTCTGGACGAATAATCAATTGAGCAATCCAAATATTCATCAGGAAATTGATGACTTAGGACGGCCCGACTCAAATGGACTCGCTTCATACTGTTTCAATATACAGAAGTTCTTGTGGATGAGTTGTTAGAGTTGAGAGAGTTGTGGATGAGTGGAATAGTCTGTCGGATTCGGTTGTAGTGTCTAAAAGTGTCAATGCCTTTAATGATCTTGAATAATACACTTTTTACTGGGTGGTAGCCTTTTGAGGTCTGTTGGTCTGTTGAGGTCATATAGAGTCCTTGGCTTTCAGGTCTCTTTCTGAGGACACTTATCCTTCCTGACCCTTACTAAACTAAGCGGACCTAGCGATGGAAGGAGAGGTGCAAAATTATTTACCTATCCAAGAGAATGAAGGTTGGATGCGATTCTTGTAGATTCATTTTATAATTATAATTCATGATTTGTTTTAATAAATACCAATCTCTATTCGGTCATAAATACTATAGATTAATGCAATAAATGTTAAACTGATTATAGTTCATGATGCTTACAACATTTTCGGTCTTTTCTATTCCTTGCTTCATGCAGGCATTAGGAGCAGTGGATTATATTGCCATAAGTCGTGAGTTTGACATTGTTTTCATCGACAATGTGCCTCAAATGTCTCTCAGTATGAAGACTGCTGCTAGGAGATTCATCACTATGATAGATACATTATATGATCGCAAGGTCAGTGAACATCATCATTAGTCAATACATAAAGCTCAGCTATTGAATGCTACTAATGTGATGAATGCACATATTGATCTGTTAAAACCTGAAATGTTTGACATATGCCTAGCTGGGGTAATTGACCTACCTGCCATAAGTACTAATTAAGGTGGATTTTCCTGCCAGGCATTGATGAGGGCATGTGTGTAAGCATGTATTAGAGTGGATGCTTTCATCTATTGGAATACCAAAACTAAACAAAGGTTCATTTTATGTAAATAAAGTATGTGGATGTATAATTCTTGACATTTCTAGGTTTCTTGTGTCATTGAAGGGAGAGGGGTTTCATTAATAATGCAGTATTACAATTACAAAGGGAAATTGTTTTAGGGTACACAATAATACAACTAATTTTCTAGAAATGACATTAAACCTTTTTACCTCCAATGGAGTGTCAATTGTTGAAGCTGATAATTTGGCCATGCGATAAGAAACAGGT
Organism: Orphnurgus asper; assembly: GCA_027574785.1. Classification (NCBI taxonomy): domain Eukaryota; kingdom Metazoa; phylum Echinodermata; class Holothuroidea; order Elasipodida; family Deimatidae; genus Orphnurgus; species Orphnurgus asper. The sequence continues at coordinate 6,379 of JAODAG010341599.1, forward strand.
TCAAATTATGTACATAAATTATGTAGAATTCTTGGCTTTCTGTGACATCTAGTATCAGTGGAGTGGGAGAGGGTTCATGAATAATGCAGTATTACAAGGGAAAATGTTTTAGGGTGCACAAAACCATACAGGGACAGGGATTAATTTTTTCAAAATGATAAAAAATTATATATTATGTAAGCAGCATTCATTAATCATAATACTTTGTTATCACCTATTGGTTAATTATGTTAATTATCCATTGTTGGAGTTGATAATGTGGCCATGCGATAATAAAAAAGAAGGTTCAAAATATGTAAATAAAAATATATGAATGTGGAATTCTTGGCTGTCTGTGAGATATACTATCAGTGAAGGGGGGAACATTTTCATCAATAATGCACTATTATAATTACAAAGGGAATTGTTTTAGGGTGCATAACAAAATACAGGGACTGTTTACTTATTTTCTATAAATGACATAAAATAAATTATGGAATGATAAGGACATGACCAAATATGTAAACAGCATTCATTGAACTTTGTTATCACCAACTGAGTGTTGATAGCTTGATAATTTGACCATGCGATAATAAACAATGGTTCAAGTTAAAGTATGTTAATGTAGAATTCTTGGCTTTTTGTGAGATCTAGTATCAGTGAATAATGCAGATTACAATTACAAAGGGAAATTGTTTTGGGTGCCCAATAATACACAGACTGTTATTAATTTTCTAGAAATAACATAACAAATATTAAATGATAAAAACATATTTGTAAGCAGCATTCATCAACAAACATCACCATTCGAGTGTTGTTGATAATGTTGCAGTTGATAATGTGAATGTGGTCTTGCGATAATAAGAAGGCTCAAATTATGTAAATAAAACAATGTGAGTGTGGATTTCTTGGCTTTCTGTAAGATCTAGTATCAGTCTCATCAATAATGCTGTATTACAATTACAAAGGGTATTGTTGTCTTTGATATGACAAATATTAGTTGCGATTTTGAGGTCGAAAGATTGATCACGATTTATGCAAGGGATAAACGGGTCACGATTGTCGACAATTATAAATGCAAATGACCTGGTCAAAGTTGACCAGACATCAGACAAACAGTTGGTTATGATCTTAAGAACTACAACCGCCTAGTAGTGTGCTATCCTTTTCATCTCTGGTTATTCAATTACAGGTTAAGTTGATATTTCATGCTGCAGTTCCAGTAGATGAACTTTTCATCTCAGGTCAGCTGACACAGCAAGATGTGGAAGATAACATGGAGCTGATGGATGACCTAGGCATGCAACAGGTATGTCATCAACAATAGTACCCTGAGATATATATACATTCTGCAGATACATGTACCATCATCAGTAGTATCTAGATATACTGCAGTGATGTCGTCATCAGTAGTACTCGAGGATATATGATGCTGCAGGTATGTCATCATCAGTAGTACTCAGCAATATCTAAATATTCTTCATGTTTGTCATCCTCTAGTAGTAGTACAGAAATTGATATGCTGCATGTATGTCATCATTAGTAGTACTCAACGATACCTAGATTTATGGCAGGTATGACATTGTTAGTAGTACTTGAGGATATCTAGATATGATGCAAGTATGTCTTCATTAGTAATACCCAAAGATTTATAGACATACAGCACATATTTCATCAGCAGTATCATCTGAGATATCTAGATATACTGCAGGTATATCCTAATCAGTAGTACTCAAGGATATCTTGCAGGTATGTCATCATCAGTAGTACTCAAGGATATCTAAATATGCTGTAGGTATATTATCATCAGTAGTACCCAAAGATATATAGACATATATACTGGAGGTATTTCATCAAGTATAATATGAGATATATCATGCAGGTATGCAATTATAAGGATATATCTAGATATGTTACATATATGCCTATATATCTAGATATGTTACATGTATGTAACTGGTGTGTACTTTATCAGTAGTACCAAAGTATATGTACACATGTAGCAGGTATGTCATCATCAGTATAATCTAGACAAGTTGCAGCTATGTCATCATTGCCCAAAGCAGTACCCAAAGATATCTAGACATACAGCAGGTATTTCATTATCAGTAGTACCCAAAGGTATGCAACAGGTATGTCATCATCTGTAGTACTCATAGATATCTGGACATGTTACAAGTAATCATTAAGTGATCATCTGTATGATCATCCCAAAGATATCTAGACCTAGTTCAGGTATGTAATCTTCAGTATCATCTAGATATGAGATATCTAGATATACTGCAGTAGTACTAAAGGATATGTAGAAATGCTGCAGGTATGTCATCATCAGTATAATCTGAAATATCTAGATATGCTGCAACAGGTGTGTCATCATCTGTAGCACTCATACAGTACTGATTTTGTATAACTCTTGTAGAATAAATTCTATGATATTAGAAAATCATAGAATTTTGTATAATATCGTACAAACTCGTATACAACATTCTACACACATTTTGTAGAAGATTATTTGACTGCATGGTTGTAGATAAGGTTACAAAGGTGACACTGATAACAATAACGGTAGCCCGAGGTACTTAGTGGCTTGGACTACTTGAAAAATTGTTTAGGAGGAGGGAAAGCACTGGTGTTATGCAATGGAAACACAAATGCAATTGTCGGAAATCAAATTTAAAACAAAACGTAACTGTAAGACATGTAAGGTAACAAATGTCGATGGTACGGTAAATTGCCCAAATAAAAAATAAAAAACATATCTCAAAACCTTAACTATTGAAGGACTCGACTTCTGCCAACTTAAATTTTATTCAGTTATTTTCAGTCGTCAATACTGACGAAATATTTTGCCATGCTTCGCACAGAATTATTATTTTCTCGCACATCACACTAATTCAGGGGCATTTTCTAATGGGATCCCCGTTTCACCAGAACATTCGGTTATTGTTATTTTCCGAAATAATATCACATCACCATGTGCAGCGAAAACGCAATTTCCGGCCTGCTAGACCACGTAACAAACTTTGTCGTAAAAACATTGTTTGTAAGGAATTCATTTCGGGGGGGTTTTCTATATTGGAGTGAAGTTTCATCAAAAGCGACTTTGTACATGTGGTATGACATCAAGATAAAATATGACACTAGTTTGCTTTATAGGTATATTTGAACTCCTTTTTTAGAAGAGAAAGGCGTTACAACTTGCTCCATTCCTTGTTACAACCTGCCCCAAATCGGGTTGGTTGTAACACTAGACTTTCACTTTTGATCAGGTCGGGTGTTTATCCCTATAGCCTTTTGAAGTGCAGCCATGATACTATCCATACTCATAAAAGACATGTCTATGCTTAGTCTTGTTATATCTCAAAATAATTTCCATCTGGAGCCCAAATTTAAAAAGTGTTACAACCAGGCCTGGTCTCCCCTACCATTCCAATCTTACTTTCAGATACCTTAAATATCTAGGTCTACTAAAAGCCTGATTATTAGTGAGAAGTTATCCCAGACAAATGTATTCACAGTAAGATACCACACATTCCATACAGTAACTTCATCAAAGAAACTCTAGCGCCAATCATGAACTCCAAGCAATTGTGTCATGCAGCTGGCAATCTTTCTTTCAGATAAACTAAATATCTAGGTCACCGGGCTTTCAGGGTATTTCTTGGAATTTACCAAAACCTTCCAACAAGATACCATGCTTTGTTCTTAAACTGGATGGACACA
>JAODAG010341621.1:0-14487 GCA_027574785.1 Orphnurgus asper
GGGGGGGAGGAGGAGGTGGTAAGACATAATTGGGCTCACGCTTGCCAACCTTCTTTGTATGCCGCCCGATTTTGAATGTTATGTTAGTTGGAAAACTAAGTTGCCTTTGTAAGAGAATGGTACATTTGTATGACGTGCATCGTGTTTCTGGAGCTTTTTTTGTGCGGTGAGTGTAAATGTTTGGCTCTTTTTTTTGGCAGTTAATTTTTTTGGCGCTTTTTAACGTTGCTTGTGGTTTCTTTTATTTTTTATCTGGCAAAACAATATTCCCATTAATTGAGGGAGACATTTAAGGGGAGTGACTGTGCCCTTCCAGTTTTGTTGAAGGTGCTTTCCTACAGTATACTACCAATTGTAACACTATGTGGTGCACGAGTGACTGGCAGTATGTTGCATTTTCTTAAGAGTGCGGCTTACAGGGGCGCAATGCATGATTTGCCTATAGTGGAGGTATAGTGGTGAGGGATATAGGGATCGGGCAGGGGCCTTATTTTTTATATCTATTTACGAAAAGAGACGGATAGTTTGGAATGTTTTGAGGAGATTATGCAGACATTTTTCCGGTTTTTTTTCTCGGAAAATGTCCAAATGTTCGGCAAATATATTGCATATATTCTAAAAAAGCATTGACTGACTTTTTCTGCGCCAATTGTTTGAGTTGTAGGAGAGGAACGTATCCCCTACTCCCTCCCTCCCGCCCGTCATATATTCTTATTTGCATCGACTATTAAGAACGGGTTTCTTGAAGAATAGTCTATATTTTCCAAATACGAGTTGCATAGCTCTACAGGTGTATTCTTAGTTTATGTTGCAGTTCGAAGCTAAGGATGATGTTTCATGGTATTGTATAAACTTAGATTAATTTCATTTGCTAATTGCAGTTATAATATTAACCACTCATTGAATGCCGGACCGTTTTCAAAGATATACATTGCACTCGTCCACATAAGCAGCACCCAGTTTTATTGAGAGATAAGATGAGAAACAATCTATATACAGAGCCGACGGTTTATTGACACTTAATTTATATTAGGCCTGTCATAGGATGTTGACGGTGCATATTTATTTTGGTTCAGTTTGTATTCGGATTTATATATAGTTGTCTTTTGACGTTCCTAGAATGCAATATGTCAACAAGAGCATTTGCTGTAGACAATGTAATCACATCGAGGACATACATCTTACCTTGATGGTTTTTGTCATATACCAGCATGATGAAACAACCAGTCGTTACAGCGTTACCTATCTGCTGGTAATGTCGTAAATTACAATTTTCCTTTTCCATATCCTATTGCAATGACTCGAGAAGATGGACCAAACAATTTCCGCAAGTTTCAGGGAGCTCGGTATATTCTCTGTAAAACTATAGCACAGCAAACTTACCTCAATCATTCCGACTTCAGGGAGGTAACAGCCGCATACTTCTGGTGTAACACAGTCATGTCCACGCATGAAGTAACCGTCAGGACAAACACAAGACTCGTTGTCAGTGCAAGTCTCAATGCAGCCGTTTCTCTTGTATGGATCCTCACACGTTGCTGGGCAAGAACAGTTTCCATGGACCATGTTTACTGAGCACTTGTTGACAGATTCCTCTGAAATCATGATGAGTATTCAAGTTTATTGTTCCTACGAAATATGGAGACCGGCAGGAGGTCTAGAACAGCGTAGGAAGGTAACCACCACAGCTATAGTTCAGGCCATCAACTATTACAGTATTATTTCTCTCTTCTCAGCCTTAATTCTTCATTATGATCACGTATATAATACGCGTGATGTTAAGGGTATACGCCACAATTAGGTGTTTCCTTTCCAAACCACTGTCGAGAGATCTTTTGAAGCACAGATGATGTGACACTTTAGAGGTTTTAAGACGAGTTCAATGTGTTTAGTAATTCGTGGCAGATATGTTGTTATTGATTAACAAAGAAGTTATTAGGGGTAGGGTGTACTATCCTAAGCTTTCTCCTCCTCGAGGTAAAAATCTAAACAGTCGTGGTATACCGGTACTCTGCCGTTGTTTGGTTTAAAGCCCTGGTTCTTTATTGGGTACATGTGGGTTTATGACAACAGTATGTTTTTAATTTTAATTTACTCATTAGTATGCATGAAATAAACTCCGTACCCTGGCCATAATAGGAGGGGGAGGGAGACATATCAGGCATACTCCAAAGTGGTCTCTGTCCCCCACCAAATCTAAAGCTGGCTAGGAGGCAAAAACATTAGAATAATGCGCTTCTTAGACTCAAAGGCAGCTTAACATAACTCCTTCCCAGTTTAGTTTAGTGCGTCCAGAACCTCATCAAATGTTGTAATTCTCAGAGTAATATTACTTCAATTAAGACATTTTAATTTTCAAGCATAATGTCTACAGCGGCGGACCCATTTCACTATTCCAACATTTGTTTAAAAGAACGAAATTCAACAATTGAAAAACTCTCATAGTACTCACTACTTCGTAATTATTAAACATTTACAATCGTGTCTTCGATCGGGAGGGAGAGTTTGATGCCGGTTCCAAAAGTGTGACGATGATGTATCCCAACGGTTCAATTTATAAACTGTATCCTAAATATATATCTTAATTACCCCCTCCCTTCCCATATCTCTCCTTGAGAATGAGTTTGGATTCTGTAGGGCTCCGGCTCTTGGTCCCTCACCGGGGTTTTTCAACCGGAACCCATGAATTTTGTGCTTTACGTTATATATTATATTGTAAAACACAAATTTCATGGGTTCTGGTTCAAAACTCCCCGGTAAGGGACCACCCGGAGCCCTACAGAAACATGTTGATTTTGTTAAATAACATTATACATATACCTCAGCATTATACATATACCCCAGCATTATACATATACCTCAGCATTATACATATACCTCAGCATTATACATATACCCCAGCATTATACATATACCCCAGCATTATACATATACCTCAGCATTATCGAGATGACAGATGACGACAAAAAGTTGAAGTATTTAAAACTCGCTATTACTAATTGTCCTGCATATTTTCAAAAATGTAGTTCTTTAATTCAATAATATTATAGGTTGTCACGAAAATGGATCAAACTGAATGTTCCTACTAGTCTAATTTATGAACCTGATATCAGATGGCTTCTCCGCTCTCCTACAAAGTTTCCACCAGATGATTAACCAGTCAGAAAACCGGGCCATAAAGCAATGATTAATGAATGAAAATAGCCTAATTGATCCACATTATTTGCAAACCAACAGTGGTAATTTAATTTGGCCGACACCCATCAAAGTCGAGCATGTCCCAACCGAACTTGTCCCCTGTCGTGATGTACCCGTGCCGAAAGCCTCTCCTAGTGCATGCTCTTAAAAGAACGGTGTTAAGCATATAATAACGCCTCTGTGTGTTAACACTTCAACACGTGTTAAATTCGAGTGGCTTTGGAAGCCATTTGTGCTAATGAAGACATATGGGGAGCTATACTGGGAGAGTGTTGAACGACTGATCCATGTAGTGTAAGGTGTCAGCGGCTGCTCTTTCATCTGTCATTGGAACATCCCAGTCAATACTCCATCTTCATAAACTTCGAACCAATATGAATAAACTAGTAGGCCTACAGCAGCACCATCTCGTACAAATTCATCTTTTTACATTTTGCAGATGTTTTTTCCATAGTCTATTTTGTATTGGATATGGATGTGGCACTGGGATGTCACAGTCAAGTACATTATTTTTTCAATGTTCATTGTTAAAGGCCTTACCTCACCCGGCTTTCCATATTGTTTTAATACTAGCTAGTCAGGGCAAGAAATCGTTCACCAAGTTGCCTTGGATAAGTCGTATTTTTTCATCATTAATATTCCAATTGTTACGGAATCGACATATAAAGAATTCGTATTCCGTCAGAAAGAACGTGTTGACGCATAAAAAGGAAAGATGGACGAGGATTGAATGTGGTACGGTATATAGTAATAATTCTATATTCTACAAGGCTACTCAAGCAACAAGCGCAATAATAAAAACAATACTGTGTTTGATGAACAATATCATATACAATGTGAGTCTTAAGGCGCCAGACAAACATAAATTACTTATCTATAGACTGGGCGGCCGTCGATGAAGTTTGCCGGTGGTTCTAGTCGAGTCGCGTCTTCAACGGAGGTAAGGCGCTGCGCGGAAACGAAGAATATAACGAGAGTTCATGATCAAGTTGATTGACACTGGATGGTGTAAGTTTAGCTGGGTCCACTTCGTAGGAGATAGTTGGTAGATAGCACACCGCGGGTATACCGGTAGACTGATTTCGTAAATTAGTAGATAATGAACATTATACTGGATGTGGAGTTATTAACGAAGTAGTGGAAGGTCGGAACGTCTGACAGGACTTCTCTTCAATAAAGAAGGTAAACTTCCACGGAATATACGAAGGTATATAGTGGTGTAGGCTATAACGTAATTATCAGGACGGGGTGAGAGGAAACAGACTTAACCCAACGGCGATGTATAAACTAGCGCGGGTTCGCAGCGACGGTGTCAATTATGACGTCATGGCGTGTACTCGGTATCAATGAATACGCAAGGTAAAGCATAACACCAATATAAGGTCCTATTATATTATTTTCTGTAGTGAAAATAATTCATAATTGATTTCCTAGCTGTTCGGCCTTGGACCATCATCGGCAAAATGTGGACGTGTAAGCTTTAGGCCCGGAGTGCGGCATGTATCATGGGTGTTAGGCTCTGAACAAAATGCGGAAAAGTGGGCCAGCCCGTCCAGGCTATAGCCTACTACTATACTGGATCACTAACTTTAACATACCACCCGGCCCTTTCATAAGTTTCATTACAATGCGGCTCCTTATCAACTAACCATAGCCAGCGTACAATCAAATCATTGCAGGCTAGCTAGGTCATCGTTGTATTACATATAGCTACCATCTCATGATGGGTCGGGGGGATCCAAATTTGGATTACCTTCCTCGGGTTCCTGCCAGTCCCCGGCTGAGTCCCCACCCTCAGTCCGCACCCGGCTGGAATATAGGCTCCAGTCCCGCGGCAAGTTTAGGTTATTAACACGTATAGCCTACTCCTTTGCACATGCATAATGTCAGCTCACATATCAAGTGGCCACGGGAAACGCACGGCGATTCCCCGCTGAAGAGAGCTAAATTAAATTTAAACATTTACCGTCGCTGCATGAGCTTACTTTACATTTTTTTGTTGTTATCCGCATTACAGAAAAAGCCTGGAAAATGTTAAATTAAACTTGCTTGCAGGCTACGCAGGCTGATAGTTTAATCTCTCCAGTCCCGGAAGTGTCATTGACAATGATAAGTTACTGTACTAATTATACTGTTGTCAATAGTAGTATTAGTACTCATACTAGTAGTAGTAATAGTACTCATTAGTACTCATACTACTAGTACTAGTCTTACCCACACAGACAAGGATTTACCCGTATTACTAGTATTAGACGTTACCGTACCATGTCGCGGCTCCAGTGAGTCTAGTTATGTAACAATAATTATTACAACTAAGTTCAGTATAATATTATACAACAGGACTCGATCGGACAGACAGAGTAAAAACTACATTCATACCAGTAGTATTAATTATTAATCATATCTGTCCGTACTAATTTACTGACTCCCGATATACTATTTATAATACCTACTACTAAGTACTAGCGCCGTTGGCACCATGGGTGGCTCGCCGAGCGTCTTCAGCAAAGCAGAGCTGGAAGAATATCAGGTAACATTATGCCTAATACTGAGTGGACTCGATCGTTCGGGCTGCCTATTTTTAATATCATTATCAACCATGAAATAAAATGACTAGTAATGTGGTTAGACGGAGGTATAACGTTAGACGGAGGTATAACGTTAGACATTTATTTAGTCAACCTGTTTTTTTTATTTAAGTTGTACTGTAGGCCCCTATGCACTAGCTAGGCTAGGCACTAGCCTAACTTGTCTGTGTCTATAGTATAGCCTAACTTGTCTGTGTCTATAGTATAGTCTAACTTGTCTGTGTCTATAGTATAGTCTAACTTGTCTGTGTCCTAGCCTAACTTGTCTGTGTCTATAGCCTAACTTGTCTGTGTCTATACCCTAACTTGTCTGTGTCCTAGCCTAACTTGTCTGTGACCTAGCCTAACTTGTCTGTGTCCTAGCCTAACTTGTATGTGTCTATTGCCTAACTTGTCTGTGTCCTAGCCTAACTTGTCTGTGTCCTAGCCTAGGACATGATATAACACTTGTTTTGACAGCAGATCAATAGAGGTCACATTTTAAAATGGTGCCGTACCTGGCACCTGCAGTGTTGCATCAATATTTGTAGCAGCGAATGAAACCTCTTCTTGGAAGTATTTCGCAGATGTATCGGGTGGTAGGCATTCCCTGTGGTTAATTTTGTGAGGACAACCTGTACTGGATAATTGGGATTTACTATATATATATATATATCGGAAAAAAGGGCCACATTTTGGAGGTTTGTGTAAACATACAGTAAAAGTTAGGATCTGTTGATGGCCCGTCTAGTTTTAATGTACTATACCAACTCAGTGTACATGTGTAGCAGGCCTATAGGCTATGCCAACTTTGGTATATAATCCCTAGTAACAATAGAGCAATAACAGTGAATGATAATGGTAAGCTAGTTCTTAATCATGTGGTCATAACGAGATACTGTATACAACTTACAAGCATTGCCCACTGGATTTTTGGAGGGCCAAGACCTCTGGAGCATGAGGGGCAACTCAAGCCTATTTGCAATATAGTCTCTGCAGAGATATTCAGCCATTCATTGTTTGTTGCACAGTACTCTTTTAGTGTATGCCTCTCAGATAAATTATCAAAAGCAGTACTGATCGAAGTGCTCACTATATATTTTAGGGTATATACAGTACTATGCATTCGTGCTTGCGTTATACAGTATATATTTATGATGTCGTGATACAGTATTGTGGATCCTGACATTGTGATTTCATGTACAGTATTAATTCATTTTAAATATTACTCGAGGATAATACTTGCAAGGTACCAGATATATTCCTATTCTCCATACACAGCAGTATATGAAACCATGCATGCATCATGTTTCCTGCTCTGTAATGACCCCCGCATCATCTTTTAATTATATCACGCAGGAACTGACATATTTCAGCAAGAAAGAAATTCTACAGTGAGTATTCAGGGGCAGTATACGTGGCATAACCAAACTATTTCATCTGGGGGAAGGGGGGGGACTGAAGGGGGGAAAAGAGTTTGAGCAGGAGGGCAAGTTTCAAAAGCAATCAAATAAGATTACGTAGGATTTTTCTTGTTCTTTTATGAACCAAGCTACACTCACATCCCGTACACTTGATACAGAAAATCGAGAGTGAAATTTTACAAAGACGAAATAATTCTGTAAAAACATCTTTGTATGGCTTCCAGAGTAGACGTCAATAACAACAGAGTCGGCGGCGAAGTCTCCCCAGAGTCAGAAAATTTACGTTGAAGAAGCCGCTTGACTTGCGAGACCTCATTGTTTGAGATCCTCCACGTTCGAGTCAAATATATTGCCAAACTTTCATGATTTTACAGTTTTCTCTTGAAAAACGCTTATTCATTCCTGTCGTATATTATAATGACATCTACAATAGGATAAAATACTTGTAACATGATGTTTTCCTTTGTTGAAGAGGCTTCCTGTTCTACGACCATTGGCTCTGTATGTCGTATGTTGCTCGTTGTCGTTAATGTTACACGTTAACACTGTAATTACAATCCCGAGGAGTTAAATGTGCTGTATGCTACCATACACTGTACCAGGGTTGCCAGAATTTCTTTACCAAGTAGGGCTAAAACTAAAGAAATTACAGGCCAAATCGACTAATAATATAGGACAAAACAATTGTCTTCGGCTTGGTCCATTTTCGATATGATATCTCTATGATCAACATTTTAGAAATTAATTAGGCCTATAAAATATTTAGAAATGGTTACACAGTTTGGCCTATTCTTTCAACTGCCGGCCAAACTAATTATAAAAGTAAACAAATTTCATTTGGGGGGAAGTGGGGGGGGGATGATTTCCCCCATTCCCTTTGCTGGTTATGCCACTGGGGAGGGAGATGGGTAATGGTGAGTGACATCGTAGTTGTTAATGTTAGGGTATTTTATAGATGGGCAATGATTTATACCTAAAATAGAAATGAACTCACCAGTCTAGCAGAATTAGGGATTAGTAGACACACTATACATACAGCTTTCATTGTTTCAATTTAACGATTTCATTCCTTTTCAGTTGTCACGAAAGATTCTACTTACTGGATCCTGATACAGTGAGGCAGGATAAAAATGCAAGACTGCATAAGGAAAAAATTCTTTCCCTCCCAGAACTGAAGGTACAGTACATGTTACATATAGTATGTATGGCCTTCTTTCATGGCAGTCTATAGCTCAGAAAATAAAAGCAAACATGAAAAACAGTTCTAAAATGGTGGGTCACATTTGCATTATGATGGACACCAAAACGTACAAAATCGTCACACTTCCCATCATTTTGTCATATTTGACATGACGCCAGAGCATTTTTTAAATGTGTTACTTTACTTCTGACAAAAGTTTCATGATTAGTTCTGGAGAAAATGAGAAATTCTCTCTCGATGTTTCACATTTTCAGGCAATGTTGTGATGCAATGATTGTTGTCAACATGCCCCCCCTAAGAAAAACATCGAAGCTCAATGTTTTGAAAATCTGAAATGGCACACTACTTAAATATTAGAGAGGGTGTCTGAAACACATCATCGTGGCAAAAGTTATATAAGATTCCACAATGCTACTTTGCTAGTTCATATGAACTGGGATAGCTAGGACTTGGCTTTACATTTCCCAGCTGCTACACTGTTTGTCAATGGTCAGTTGCTATACCATAGGTATTCTAGACTATGTATGGTTTGCATAACATTACTGTATAGTTTACTATAGTTTTAATAGTTTAGTAAAAAAGGGGTAAGCAACTGAGACAAACATCCTCAAAAATACCCTAAAATGGCAACGACCCAAACCATAAGAACCAACAGATACCACACTTAAAATACGGTAAGTGCCTATCAAGAGCGCTTTTAAAGGTATTGCCACGTTTAGACACTAGAACGATTCAGGCAGATTATTCCACTCATCAACAACTCTCTGTGACAAGAAATTCTTCCTAACATTCTAACCTAACATCGCCCCTTCTGAAACCTGAATGAAAAAATAGAGACCTTATAGCACTATTATCATTATGACATATTGACAAAATGGTAGGTCTATAGCTCTAGACTCTAGTCCTATACTCCTAGGCTAATAGGCTAGCTAGGTCACAAAGGGTAGGCCACCTGTGCATCCTACCCCACCAATACAGTCTACAGTAATCAAGTTGTAGTGCCTAACCACACTATCGTTAGGACAAAACTTGTAGGTCTAGCTCTAGACTCTTCTAGTCCTACTCATAAGGCTAATTGGCTGGGTTACAAAGGGTAGGCCTATTTTCGTACTATAGCTAATTATAGTCTTTGAACAAGGTTACATTACACAAACCTCCAATCCACTAAGAAGCTTTGTGGTATGGTGTAACTTTTGTAGCCTTGCCTTAGGCTATGTACTATTTATTATGCTTGATCATTGCTGCTTTGTTGAGTAAAAGTATACGATGATGCTATAGAATCATAAGGTGATGATGAAAAATCATATGATTATGATGTAATAACATATCATGATGTAATAACATATTATGATGTAAAATCATACGTTGATGATGTATAATCTTCAAGATGATACGATAATGATGCCTCAAAAGTTGTGTGACTCACAATTTCCTCTACTCTCTTAAGGAGATTTTAAGTGAAATTGTAAATTTCCATTGCTGTTTATTCACCTTTTAATGTAATTCTCCAATTTCATAATTTGTGCAGGTGAATCCATTCAATGACAGGATATGTCAAGTGTTTTCTTCTGGCGACGATGGCTCTATGAACTTTGAGGATTTCCTAGACATGGCTTCCGTCTTCAGCGACTCTGCTCCCAAGAGCGTGAAGGCTGAGTACGCATTCAGAATTTATGGTTAGTAATCACTCTTAAAATAGACACAATATACCTGTAGTGTAGGCAGAGATGTAGTTGAGTCCCTTCAAGTCCGAGTCTTGTTCTCGGTCAGAGTCCAAGTCTCGTGTCTTTTTGTCTCTAGTTATGCAAGTCTCACCACACCCGAGTCACGGGTCCCTTTTCAGAAATCATGGCAAATACTGTTCAAAAGTGAAAGTCCAGATATATTTGGAAATCATTTTTTACAACAATGTGTACTGCATGCGCACCACGTACTGTACAGTATGTGCTCCACGTACTGTAAGCGAACGGACAACAGTAGCAATGGTAATCAGGTTTTACCTGGTATTGTACGCAAGCGAAAGGTGACACTATACAAATTGTGCAGCAGACGACAGTTACCAAGAACGTTCACGTAGAACGGTTGTCCGACCAAACTATTTTCTCTCATCTCCGGATGGAGAATCGGGGTTTTGGCAGATTGTATGAAGAGTAACTGAGAGGTATCACATATGCCACACGTATCACTGCCGACCACAAGAAGGAAATACAGTCTGGGCTTGAAAGAGAGCCCGAAGTTGTGTGACACACGAATCGAACCTACATACTGTATATGAAACTTTTTCTTCCAAAATTAATGGTCAAATTTTGATCAGTAAGTTTAGTTAACAAGTTACTTGCAGTGATTGAAATTCAAAGATTGAATCCTGACTCGATTGTTAGAGCAATTACCGCCACTTAATTGATGTCCCATGTTTTAAAGTCCAAATTTATAGACCCAAGTTTAATTATACCATAGTGTAGCATATACACTTTGAGGTAAAAGTTATAGGTTCTTGAGAGTTATCTTTATTGAGACTGCCAACTCGACTTGCCAACCCGACTTGCCAACTCGGAACAAGGAACAGTTTTGGTGGTAAAATTCACAAACTGCCAGGTTTTTGTTCAATTTTGATCCCCAGTGTAATATCTTGCTACGAATTTCAAGTGAATGCTGCATGTTTTATGGTGATAATTGAGGGTACAATTTGATGAAAATAATCATGCCATTACCTGGTTACTATGCACGATTAACATCATACTTTTTGCGCTGAGGAACCTCGATTCAGAGCCGGTCATTCTCTGGTCCAACATGCTCAAGTCTATTCTGCGTTGCAAGTAGAAGACTCATAAGTTAACTCATACTTAATCGAGAGCTAGGAGTCATAGCCCTTAACAGTAACTTGCATCCCCAAACCAAGGAAACCAAGCACAAGAGGTGAGTCAGGGAACGTGAATTGACACAGTCGCCTCTTCAAGCGGCTCTCTCGGAATTGGCGAGAGCAAGGTCCTGGAAAATGGTTGTAAATTTAAACCAACATTAAGACTAATTTTTAAATAAATGTGGTCAATGGAAAGAGAACATTTTCTACAGATAACTGGGAATTGTGAAGTGAGAAATTACAGAAGTACAAAATTAAATGACATGCTGGAACATGACATTAAAACTAATTTTGAATATACGGAAATTCGTAAGAAGACTATTGCAACAGATAACTGGGTAAGAAAATAGATGGGACTAGTTTAATAACATTATATCTGCAAAACTGACAACAAAACATTTATTTTCCCCAGAAGTAAGAAGTTTTGTGTCTTCACGTTTGGAACCTTAATACCTGCGTAGAATGAACAGCCTTGCTTGAGCAAGTGATAAGCTAGCAAGACAATATCCGTTTTAATTATATACTATAGTGAATACTATTCAATGCCTTAAATACCTCCTTCAAATTGAGGCTACAAGTGGGTGTGCTTATTTCTGAGATACATATAATATTTCTCGTCCAACCAATTACATTGATTATACCATCCTTTATGTAAAGTGGTGTACGACAATTTGTTTTTCTTAGATCAATGTTGCTGTCTTTCGGCGGCAGATCACTAAAGCTGAAAATGAAACTGCAACCAGATTCCCACCACTCGGACTGTTTTTGCTGTCATATCTTAGGATGAAATACAATCATTGGGTACATCTGAAAATTTCGATATTTCGATACGTGGAATGTCTGTGAAACTTGCTGTAGGGTGTAATTCAAAGTAGGTTAAAGGTGATGATCTCTGCCAAATCAATTACTTGTAGGGGCTTTTCCTAACAGTTAGTGTGATGATTCATTATAATAATATTATTTTCTTCCACACATAAATATCAATTTATGCACATGCATCATTATTCAGTTCCAAACTGATAATGGGCCACCGAGAATGCTGCACAATTCCATTCATGGGGCTGGCAATGGCTGGTTAGCCTAGGATTTTTCGTGGCGAGCAGGGAGGAAATAGACAGTTGAACACTCTCGACTGGACACCATAAGATGTGATCTGGGAGGGCTGAAGGATGATGACCTTGCCTGACATCCTGCAAATCTGTAATAATATAGTTCCCTTAGTAGCTTGGAATATAGAGAGCAAACTACCCAGACTATATACCCTGCAGGACCTATGTTGGCATATCATTTTCTTCCATATAGTATTCAGTACATATCATTTTCTGGCTATAGAAAGAAAGATAAATTCTTAAAAAAGTATGTTGCAGATCAATGACCCCAAGCTGCCCTAATTTCTGCCTTGCGGTGGTGTTGAGTTTGTACGACAGTGTTCAGCGATTCTGTAAAGATTTCACTGGATTTAATTTAAAGAAAGTTTGCATTTGTTTTGCTACATCACCCTCGTCCAGCACAGCTTCCCTTCGGTGGTGTTGAACAGGTTGCTCACATGGCCTTATTCTTCGAGAAAGTGATCAAAGAAGAAGGTACACTCATGTCTGTCAGGTGGGGACGTTACAAGGAAGGTTGGTTGGAATTAGATATTCAGGCATGCTGCAACTGATCCCTGACATTTGTCGCTAAAGTTCATAATGGTCGTTTTTATTATGTGATTTCTATCATTGGATATTTTATTCGTTCAATCATCCATTTGTTTTAATAATATAAAAAGGACATGTTTGTAATACCGAATCTCTGTGTATCATGCCACTCGTTTAATTATCAACATCAAGCCTGGAGATGTAGTAGCCTAGCCTGCTATCTAAATGTGCTAACTCAAATAGGTTCCAAGACTTGGAATCGTGAATGGGTAACCTCTGTTTCTCCACCTGATTGACAGGAGGTTCCCACATAATTTGTCAAGTTTTTGCCACCCCTGTTTTTCCATGCCCTCCCCCTTGCCTCCTGATGGTATAGGCTCTGGCTATGACACAGTTAGTGTCATGCAATGCCTTAAAGTTTAATAACTATCCTAATGAAAGTCCTGGACTCTAGTCTGGGTCCTTTACTCTTTGTCTGTTTCCCAGGGGGATTGGTTGCCTTGAAGTGCCATTGCACAATTTCGAGTATTTAGTTTAGAAAGAAAAGGGACAGGAAGGACAAGCATTCTCATTAAATAGTCCAGAAAGCCAAAATGATTCAACAGTGAGGTATATAGGCTGACCCTGGTTGACATTTAGTAGTCTATTTACAGAGGATGAGGGATCTCAGGGTTATGTTTTATGTCACTTCTTGGAGTTCGGCCAGGATACATTTCGGCCAGGATACATTTCTTGGAATAAAATTTTGGGAAGAAAAATATTTAAACTGATGGTATTGAAATGACCTATTTGCGCGATCCTGTCATCTTTCAACCTCATTGCTCAAAATGTTTCGGTCTGTTGGTAAATAATCATTTCATCTCGTCTTCTAAGATCATTGGAAACTGCAAGTTAGTAAATGACATGTTGCAAGTCTTTCCTCTTTTTTGCAACAATATCTAGAATGTGACCACTTAGAGGGTGCTCTATCACTAAATGTTTACTGTTGTTTATGTCGGCTGTAGTAACATTGTATCACTTGTGACGGATTCGCTTCAAATCTCTAGAGCTTTGTGTTTTGTGAAATGTCATGGTTATCTTACATGGTTATAAACCGGATTATCTGACAGAACAATTTCTGAGCATTTCTTTCTCTATATGTTACCATTCATCCCTGTTGATTATATCCAATCCCAGCCTTTGACGATCGATAATAAACATTGCTTCGCAGATTAGATATTTGAAGAACTGAGGAAACATAATAAATATAGAAAAAAATCATCAAGAAAACTTGGTACCAATCTATACATTTTGGGATAGAGAAACACATGAATCATTCATTTGAAGACACGATTTTCACATCCTTTAAAAAGTAATATGTGGTTACCTCTTCTTTTCCTCACAGACTTTGATGAAGATGACTACATCAAGAGCACCGACTTACAAGAGCTCATTACTCGACTGACTGGCGACCAACAACTCGGCAACGAAGAAATGCAGCAGCTCATTAACGATGTAAGTCACTCAACTCAATAACGATGTACGTCACTCAACTCAATAATGATGTAAGTCACTCAACTCAATAACGATGTAAGTCACTCAACTCAATAACGATGTAAGT
>JAODAG010341655.1:0-10073 GCA_027574785.1 Orphnurgus asper
TAACAC
Organism: Orphnurgus asper; assembly: GCA_027574785.1. Lineage (NCBI taxonomy): Eukaryota > Metazoa > Echinodermata > Holothuroidea > Elasipodida > Deimatidae > Orphnurgus > Orphnurgus asper. Next base: position 7 of record JAODAG010341655.1, read on the forward strand.
AGTAGTATAACTTCGACAGTGCTTGCGATGGCTATGTGTCAGGCGTTCGGTGAAAATCTTCTCTTTCAGTTTTGCATACATTTCCTTTGTGTTTACCAACACATTCATCTATTTCCTGACAACACAAGCTCTCTTTCACGGTTGTCATCAATCGAAGGATTACGAAGTATTGTAATTACGGACAGCGTGTGTGATTAACAGTACGTGTGAACAGTGGTGAAACCGGACCACAGCTTTACAGTCGTTAGGGAATGACGTCACATACTGTACTTTCGTACGAGCCTAAAAAGTTTTCATTATTTGGTCAATTCGTGCAAAGACTGATAATTATCATAGTTAACGTTTGATATTTTATTTTTCTCTACACATTGGTACAGGTTTCAATGAGTTTAAGGAACCTGGACGTATCCTTTAAGTGGTGGGGTTCACCTCCTACTTGAGTTTAGTTGAAAATTGATTCTTGGAGGCTGTCAAAGCCTAAACAGTTGATGCAGTTTTCCTAATCAAAATACTTCTTATGAACCATGCTGCCTAACCTTGTTGAAGAATATCTCTAAATGATCTTGTCAGCACTTAATGAAGGGGGTTGATTTGATGATATAACAGATTTTGGCTTATGGCTATCATTGACTGAATTGTTATGGTGAAACCAATGACTGGTTTTCATTCTCATTGCAAATAGTTAAGTACCATTCACATCTTAGATACTCTCCAGTCCGTCCACTCGATTTTCCTCAAAGGACTTTTGCTGCCTTTTCCAGTGGGGCTGCTAGAATTCAATTTGTCAAATAATTCATCCATCAAACAACTTTCAAACAAAGATCTGCCATAGTTTTTTGTTTCTTTGTTTGTGAAGAACATGGCTCAATATAACTTTGTGCTGTGCAGTGTTTTGTGTTTCTTCGATTGTTCTTTTCTTTGGGGGTTTCTTTGTGTCATTGTGTGGTGGAAATCTAAAAATATTTCCTACCCTTGATGGCATTCATATCCACTTCATATCCACTTCAGAAAAGTGTTTACTACATAAAAACTTGTTCTTATCTTAGTTGGTTTCCAGTCTATTCTGTTTACTTGGTGAAGCCATTTTGCCAGTAGAGCTTTATTTAAGTGGAAACCTTCAGATATATAAAAAAATATCTACATAAGGCTAAAGAAGGTAAATGGGCCGTATGACTTGACACAATGTTAAAAGGCTGTAAGTAATATAATATGCAAGTGGGCCATCTGCCCTTTCTCACCAGAAGTGTTTGAGCTCTGCTCTTTGCTTGGGGTAGGAATCGAGCCTACATACTTGCAGTTTACAAGTTACATACTGCTACCCGGTCACACGGTTTACTATGATCTTTCAGAGAATGTGTACCTCTGCACAATTGATCAAGATCTAAATATTCCATCCATATAACATTTTGATCATTACCATATCATTCAGGTATAACTCAAGAACTTGGCAGAGCCATTGGCTAGCACAGCAAGCCACTCCGAAACTAACAATGGGGAGATAAATAGTACCATTAGGCCTAGAGTATAGGTACATTAACTGTACCTAACTATAGCCACTAAGCCATATTGTCATAATCTACACCGTCGCTGTGAACCCACGCTGTCACCGTAGCTCATCCAATCAGAGGTTTATACATCGCCGTATAGGGTTAAATTAAGTCCGTTTTCCTCTCTCCCATCATAATTACGTTATACCGTTTGATCTTGGTATAATCTGTGGAAGTTTACCTTCTTTATTGAAGAGAAGTCCTGTCAGACGTTCGCCGTTTGCTAGCAGTGTACTCACACTCTTACCGATTGGTGCAGCTAAATGCTGAACAGGAAATTACCATTTTGTAACTTAAGAAAAGTTTCACTCAGTTTTAAGTTCACTTAAGTTTCATTGGATTTATGTTACGCGCCGTTTCCATTCAGAACATTTTGCCCAACAGCGCAATACGTCATCTAAATATCCCCGGCTTCACTTTTCGTTCCTTGACGTAATTCTCCTTATTTGTTTCTATGCACTACGCTAAATTTGTAATACTTACAAAATAAGGGCACCCTGCATAGTAGGAGACTGAGTACAGAAAGAACAAGTTTTCAACAGAAAAATCCACTAAGCCTGTTGGAAATAGCTAATAGTTATTACTCGGGTCTTGAACAAGACATGCGCCAGCTAAGTTTATCGAGAGCAGCATCTGAGAAGTAGTAGCCTAGGCTGGGTGCACTTTTTCAGATAAATGCTAAGGGTTCAAAGCAGCAATATACCTCTCAACAAAGCTGGTAAACAGCGAATATACCGCTTAGATTCTATCATAACGATTACAGATTACAAGCCATTGATCGCAATTCTGAACCCAAAGTCACTCATTCCTAAGGCTTGCAGCGTCACGCATGCAACGTTGGGCACCTTCAGTTTGTTGTCGGCATACAATTATGATATAGTCTATAAAAGGTTGGTTGATCTTTCTAATGGTGATGCACTGTCTCGCCTTCCACATAAACAAGTTAAAGAGGAAGATGATCACATGATTTCATTTCTCATTATGTAGATGACTTACCTGTAATGTCTTCAGACATGCCAGGCCACTTAAAAATACCCAGTCTTAGCTCGCCGGTGTCATGAATGGCTCAGCTGGCCGTCGATTAATAGTGATGAATTGGCTCCATATCATTCTTAGGTACAAATGAATTAAGTACAGACAAGCGTTGTATTTTGTGAGGTTTAAGAGGTATTATTCCAAACAAGTTTAGGGAGAGAATGTTAGTGGAGTTACACAACCAACATAGTGGGATGAATCACAAGAATCATTTGCACGTATTTTCATGTGGTGGCCTGGAACTGACTGCTAAATCGGCGAACCGGATTCGAAGACGAACACACTGTGGCATACCGCGGCCGTTAACTGTTTGTGAACTGGGCAGAAAGGGAGACTAGACTTATGATTCCACTTATGAACCACCGAAAGAGAGTCTTTCTATATTGTCTGAGGAGGGGATGCACTCGTGGACAGCGCAGTGGTACCGTTAGCAACGCAGAGACTGACCAGGAGCAATGACATGCCCACGAAGATTACTTTGAGAAGCAGAGCATTGTCGGTAGGACAGGATGGACTCTTATGTGACGGAAAGGCTAGAGGGTGTTCAAGTGAATTCCATTGTAGACAGTGCAGCTAATACGCCATAATAAGTCTAGAAGTTTACCGGATGCTGCCCAAGAAAGGAAGACCAAATCTAAAAGATGCATCTCTTGAAATGAACGTGGCAGGTGGTAAGCCCCTTGTTTTCCATGGCAGTGGCTAGTTTCAATTAGAAATCAACGGATTGGAGGTGGAACATGAAATCTGGGTGGATAATATCGACACTGATGATCTGTTGGGTAATAGGTTCCTACAGAAGTACAACTGTACCATATAAGCTGGGAAGGGTCAGCTGACTGTTGGTCGGCAGCAGCAAAAAGACAACAAGGTGAAGCCAAGATGTTGTAGGATTGCGCGTAGAGAGACCATAGTGGTGGCGCCAGACAGAGAGATGGTGACAGGAAGGCTTGTAGACGAGGAACGTTGCAGAGGAGCAGCTGTGACAGAGTACGGCAAGACGTCATGGTTTGATGTTGGCCAGGGTTGTAGTGGATGCTAGTGACGATAGTATACGACAGTGGGTTCGTGTCATGCTGTTACTGTAGTGGATGCTTGCGAAGATAATGTACTTGGTTGTCGGTCTGTGTCGGAAAAATTCGAGTTCATGTCAGTCGTCCGGAGGAACAAGACGAATGGAACGGGCGAAACACGGGCATGATCTAGCCTGAGAGAATTTACTGTAACATAAGCGCCGAACAGCGAGTTAGGATCACGGAGCTTTTGGCTAAGTTCGCTGAAGTGTTTGCGACGTCTTCTGAGGACCTCGGACGAACCAACTTGGCGAAGCATCGAATCGATACAGACAATGCGAGACCGGTAAGACAGTCGGCTAGAAGACTGCCACTTCATCAGAAAGCTGAAGCACAGAAGCAGATTGACAGGATCCTACGTCAAGACATAATCGAACCTTCATCAAGTTCTTGGTCATCCCCGGTAGTATGAGTGAAGAAGAAAGATGGCGCCATAAGGTTCTGCGTGGATTACAAGTTGAACAACTGAATGATTCTTACCCCCTACCCTACGATTCGTTAGATACACTGGCTGGTTCAAGATGGTTTTCCACCTTGGATTTGGTTAGTGGTTACTGGCAAGTAGAGATGGAAGAAGGCGACCGACCTAAGACAGCAATTGTGACCTATAGTGGCTTCTATTAATTCAAGGTATTAGGCCTATCCTTCGGGTTTTGCAACGCCCTGCCACTTTTGAGAGACTGTTGGAAAGAGTGCTGAAAGGCATACAGTGGCAGACGTGCCTTCTTTACTTGGATGATGTCATTGTCTATGGGGACACTTTCGATAAAGCAATACACGGGATGACCGATGTACGGTACTGGTTAAGCTGCGAGAAGTTGGTTTAAAACATTCTCCCAAGAAATGTAATTTATTCCAGAACCAGGTAAGTTACTTGGAACACGTCGTCTCTCAAGACGGAATTGTGCCGGACATGAAGAAGACCGAAGCTGTGTTACAGAATGGCCAACCCCCTCGTCAACGACTCAGATTCGCAGTTGTGCAAGAGGTGATCATGAAGCAAGCTCACAGCCATCGACTGTCTGGGCACTTCATGGCGAGAAAACCCTCAGCAGGATAAGGAACCATTTCTACTGGAGCGGGTACCGCCGAGCTGTGGAAAAATGGTGCAGTATATGTTGCTGGTGAACCCGTCAAAGATGTGCCATGGATATAATGGGTCCACTTCCGGTAACAAACAGAAGAACACAACGCAAAACTCGACAGAATAGCTCCCTACAATGTTTGAAAAACTGTGAACGTTTCGTTTAAATATGTTTCTTCGTGTTTATGTATATATAAGGCTTATTTTAAGATGTAGGCTATGCGTTTTAAGAAAACGACCGAGAAAGGTTTTGTAAAGTAATTAAAGTAATTTTGTAAAGTAAGTTTATGCGAGGACGCATAAGAAACATAGGTGGAAGGTGTGTAACGGAGCGCGCCTAGCGAATTTAAAAGCCGTGCTTAACACTAGTGATGGTTTTAAATATTACACGTGTAAACGCGCATTAGTGATAAATTAATTATGCTAATGTTCCTTTAAATAGAAGTCGTGCGTGTTTTCGGAGTTGTTCTCCTTTGAAGAAAGCGATCTTTACGGCCTAGCCTTTGTTCGAACGTGCGACAGTAATTTTGTATCATTAATGTGGGTCAGATGTAAAGAAGAATTTCTAAGTTCCCATGCTGTGATGTTATTACCTGAGCATATTGCTTAAAATTTTGGAGACATGCCATGTAGATTGTTCATTCCTGCAGTACCGCTGCTGAACAGGAAAAGCGGTATATGCTGAGCGTCTTGAGGCCGGGGAGGGGAACCAATTTGAGCAGTGGCAGACAGATTTAGAGCGATTGTATGGAGGATGACTGAACGTATGGAGGGTGACTGAACCTGGGAAGGTGTGTGGGGGGAGGGTGTGTCCCCTACCCTTTGAGAAGTGTTTATTAAATTAAGGGTGATAAAATGCAAAAAATGCTATCATTTTGCAAATTTTGAATACGTTACTCGTGTCTGGGGAGGTGGGGTGAAAAAATACTCTTTCCCCACACATTTGACTGGAGGAGACGTCCCCTAGTGTACCTTGTGATCTGCACCTATGGTAATAACTATATATAGGAGGCAAACACTACATATATCTACAAAGAGTCTCAGGCTTACTAGACACATGCAGGAAACATGGGAAGGAACCAAACAATGTAGCCTACTGTACATAGGCCTACAGTGTACATGCAGAATATCCATGGGTGGATAAAGTGGACTTCGCTTTTGTACAGGACTGTACTGCGGTATTCACCCTCCAAAGCAAATGCCTAGTCAGTTATTGCTGTATTAAGTTAGACAATTGAAAACATAATTTAATTGAACTACCAATAGCCTTTATTAGTTTCTCTATTTTGCTAGGATTGGGGTGCAACCCCGACATAAGAATAAACGTAGATTTTACGGCGGTCTACTTACCCATATCTTACTAACTCCCGGGTCCAATGGAAGCGGCCATCAGAGTAGCTTTTGGAGAACTATTTTCTTCCCCTACAACGTCCGAAGGGGCTGTTGATAAAGTCAGGGCTGAACAGCAGGTCGGTCGACTTAGCGGCAATAGTAGGCCTGAAGTTTACTTAGGTTTGATACTGGCAATAGACCTGGTGATGAGGATTCATCAATAGCTTCTAGAGGATGAGACCCAGGTATTATCCAGGGAAGTAGGACAACTTCTGCTCCTCCTTGGTCCCTTGGCCCGACTGAGCTTCGATCAGTTTAACCGCGTGTCAAAATATCCTCGACGCTATACGGTTTACGCTCGGGCTTCAAAACCGCGTCTACTCAAGCAAACTCAAGTAGGAGGTATCTCGTCTTGAGTCACCCAGGTCAGATTACTTTTAATGCTCCGACAAACAAAGAGAGCCATCCCGCACCTCCGGTTAGAGAAACCCCACCAGTGCGCGATCTCATTCACGTCCTCAACCGACGGGTCCGCGACCCTAGGCGTAATATTTCAAAAGAGAGGCTCCGCGTGGTCTCGGATATTTGTGTGCTACAGACCATCCAGTCGGGTCACGCGGTGGACTTCTCTTCTTTCTCCAATCCCAAAGGATCCTTCCAATTGTCTGGCATTGGAGAAGGAGATATCAGGTTTCCTCCAAAGGGAGCGATTGCTCTGGCCCCACAAAAGGAAGGCCCATACTTTCGCTCTTCTTTTTTTCTTGCTCCGAAGAAAACAGACGATCGGACACCGATCCTGAACCTGAGACCACTGAATCAGGCTCGTATTACCACCCGTCGGTTCAGGGATGAAGACACTCGCGGTCATCCTCCCGTCCCTCAGGTGGCCCGCGTCTATCGATTTGAAAGACGCTCACCTGCATATTCCCATCGCGCGAGTCACCCTGGGGTTCCTAGCCTTCGATGACAGGGGAGTTCTGTACACGTTCACAAGTTCTACGAGGGTACAACCAGAAGGGCTCTCGGTATATCAACGAACTCGGTGGCAGCAACGAAACCTTTCGAAAATGTCCTGCCAATGATCAGAGGCAAACTGGTTCGCACTATTTATATACAGTTCGACAGTGGTAGCTTTCGTAGAATATCCTAATGTGGTGTCGAGGCTAGGAACCGACATCCACGTGCGAGCATCTCATATTTCGGGGAAGGACGACGTCAGCAAACGCCTTGTCAAGAGGTCTCCTTAACCATGAGGAATGGCAGATTGCTCCATCCTGAGCGATTTTTCTGTTCAGTCGCCCTCTCATAGACTTGTTCGCGTCCACCGACAATGTCCAGCACACTATCTTTTGCACGAGGCTCCTCCAGCCAAGGATATGGGCGACGGATGAGTTGTCCATTCCTTGGGACGGATTAGACGCTTATGCGTCCTCCCCCCCCCCCCCCTCAAGTTTTCCCCATTCACAGGGTTCTACACCCAGCAATACAGCATATGCATCTTTCTGCCTGGAAACTGCCAGGGGCACTCTCAGAGCGAGAGACCTACCAGAACACGTTGCAGATTTGGCGGCAAGCTCAAGAAGGCCTTTCACGATCCAACTTACCATTCACGTCTGTTCAGGTTCAGGTCGTAGTGCTCCGACCATCAGGTGGATCCCGTTCAGCATTCGTCCCGGTGATTTCCGCTTTTCTAAAAGCAAGATTTGATGAGGGCAAATGCATGAACCTCGACGCGGTAAAGAATTTACCGTTCGGCTATAGCTTCGATCCATAGGCCTGCATGCTTTTCCGATAGCTAGACGGTGTTAGAGAACTGCTTATTCGCTATTTTGTTCAAGAGAATGGCTATCGCTAAACCCTCGGTACCGTGGAGACTCGATAAGTGCAGTCTTAGTCTCAATCGACCTCCTTTCGAACCAACGAGCCAGTCGTCCTCTTTAGTAACTCTTACGCTTAAAAGTCTCTTCTTTTTGTGCATGGCTGCGTCGTCAACACGGAGAAGTTGTTTATAGGCCCTGTTGATCATTGACAAAGACAATTGAGGTTTAACCTTCAAGGGGTCCGGTTAATCCCGGTCGCCATTTTCCTTCTTAAGAATCAAGCTCTCGACTTAATTCCGGCCGATATCTCCATCCCAGCCATAATAAGGTCCTCTCATGACGACATACTTTCCTGTCCGATGAGAGCACTCAAGTGGTATTTACATAGTACCAAGGCTTTCAGAAGCTCTCATGGGCCTTTTTTATTCTCCCTAGACAACCACATTCTCCAGCCTCGAAAGATACTATTTCTTGATTGCTTCAGTCAAGTCATCGCACCGCACACACGGGGTACCAGGTTAAGAGCCCATGGCGTTCGAGGTGTTACGTCCTCGAGAGCATTGTTTGCAGGGATTCCATATTTCAGATGTCGCTTTGTCGTCTGACTCCTGTTTTGGGAAGGCGATCTTAGCAGGCCACGCCTCCATCCAGGTTTATTAGCCCGGTGCCACTAAGCAAGTCAGTAAGAGTGAGTAAGTACAGTTGAGCAGTAGTACGGTAAAATCTCCCAAACTTACTGTTTTGGGGGTTTTACTAGCTACATACCTACCCGCATTTCTTATTACCACCCACCTACCCTTTCGACTTACACGGAGTTCCACCTTTTAGGGTGCACCCTTTTACCATTCCGGGTTGAACCCGGAATGGTAAAAGGGTTGCTCCTTGGGGCGGCACAGCCACTAAGGTTATGTCGTGTTAATGCCCGCATGAGGTCAGAAACAAGCTCTTTGATTTGTTTGTAATAAAGAGAATTTCAGAGGTGGTGGAGAGTTTCTTCTTAGGGTCAGGTTTCTTCCGATTCTCTAGAAAGACTGGAGGGAATCCAGGAAGGAACATGCTTAGTCTTCCTTAAGAGGTAAGTATGTTCCTCATTAGTCCGGCCATATTACTACGAGGAACAAGTCCATCTGGGAGGGACCGCTACGTTTTGAGTAGCATATTGGACGTCATCAGAACATGACGACGTACTAGGACAGGGCTATAGGCCAAGTTTCTGAGTATAAAGGGCTACTGGCACTGGATGGTTTACTCTTAGTGGCAAGGACACGGCCGTTAGTAAGATATGGGTAAGTATGTAGCTTGTAAAACACCAAACCATTAAGACTTGGGGATTTAGACACCATGCAACCTGTGATATTGTACCAAGGCCAGATTAGATACCAACATGAGATTATATACCAACTTGATATACCAACATTAGTTATTCTATATAGTGCAAGAGAAGCTACAGAATGAGCGGCGGCCATATGTTGCAAGCTTCCATTCAGTGGTGTCGTCAGACTGGAAAATTCACATTGGAAGGACGAAGGGTACGAATAGAAGAACACGGCTGGATTAAGTTGCAGAGATAATGTGGCGCGCGAGACCATTTAGCGCTTTATACCGTAATCAGCAGAGTTTAAAATCGATACGATGTGAGACTGCATGGCAACCAAAGTAGCTGCTTCAAAACCTTGATGTTATGAGATTTTCTTGTACGAGTAATGATTCTTGCAGCTGTATTCAGCAGGCTGCAGACATTGTAATTGGGAGTGAGGCAGCCAATACAACAATGAATTACAATAATTCAGCTTGACGACATGACTTCGTGAACTATGGTAGCGCAAGATTCCGTTGAGAGATATTCCTGATCCTCCCAAATTTCCTGAGAAAGAAATTAATGGCATGGCAGGTACTGATAAAGTGCTGTTTGAAATAATATCGATCATCAAACGGTTACACCAATATTTGAGTTGGTACTATAACTTTGAAGATGCCAACATAGATACTGGATACCAACGTAAGTGTATATACCGACGTATGTATACCAACCTGTTGTGACCGTATACGCTAGTAACTAGTAGTAAATAAGGATTCAACAGTTATAATTAGTATGTGCTCTATTGGTATATATATATATTGTCTACTTCTTCACTGGTAAAGGTATTATGTCCAACTGAAGAATAGTAACATGCAATTA
>JAODAG010341666.1:0-10073 GCA_027574785.1 Orphnurgus asper
GGTACAGTGGTACTCGGTGGCACCACGAAAATGTGAAATGGTACCCCAGTAGAAAAAGGTTGGGAACCCCTGTTCTAGTGTTATGGGCAGCATCGCCGACTGATTTTAAAGACAAATGTTCTTTTCATCACGAGTTTTAAACGAATCAAGCTTTCAAAATGGTGCAAACTAGCTTGCTTAAATATTACTTAGATGCTAAAGTCCATATCCACACGTGTCTCTCCACCCTTTCAAACTAATACAAAAGTATGCAGCACACACAGTGTGTGGTTGTCAGATTCATTTGTTGGAAGGGCTCTAGGGACCCTTCCATTACCTCAAAAGGCAGAAAACTGTCCCTTGGAGAGGTAAATTTGCCGTCGTTCTCTTCCAATTTGCATTGGTACCAATCAAATATGTTGCCATCGACTGCATTTCGCCGTGCCCCTTTTCGGACTTGTTTTAACAGAGCAGTCATTTCCCTACATTATTCAAAGTGGTAATTAATCTCCAAAAAGAAGTGGTGTGTCTGAAATGCCACCAGATGCAGCTGTTCTCCTACAATTCTTGGTTATATATACAATATTTCAATAATAAGTGGACATCTTACCCATATACCAGGTATGTAATCACCCCTGGTATAAAAATCTGTTGATGCAGATGCACGTTCAACCGACGTCCCCATGGCATACTTGTTATTCTCGCAAACAAATATTGCTGGCAGATTCCAGATCTTTGCCATGTTAAAAGCCTCAAAGACTTGACCCTGGTTAGCTGCCCCATCCCCATAGAGGGCGATACAGACGGTTTTCTGGTCTCTGTATTGATGGGAGAGGGCAACGCCAGCTCCTAAGGGTACCTGTGGAGCAAAGGAACCAATACATCCCAATCTTGTTCTACATTGGTTTAATACGATAAATAACTGAATAACATTTTCACGAAAGATACCGATGTTACTCTAAATTAATAGCCATGAGCTAATACCCAAGGATTTTGAACAGGAACGGGGTTTTACCTTAAATAAACAACTACCATTTTGAAATATTTAAACTTGAATCAAAGGCAAATTTATACACGACAATAAAAAAACGCACGAACTGTAATTAAACTGTCATACTGCCCTCAAAAAGGCTGAAAAAAACGGTAGTGTGTTAATCTAGCTACATACAGAAGGTGATGAATAATACATTTACCTGAGCACCAACAATGCCATTTCCCCCAAAGAAGTTCTTGGCATACAGATGCATTGAGCCTCCTTTACCTTGCGAAGAGCCTGTTTTACGACCTGTCAAATGAGTAAATAGGAGAGTACTGCAAATAGTAACCACGTTCGTACTTCTTACGATGCGTTTGACTGCAAGGTTTATATTATATCCCTTTGGTACGAAAGTCCGCGAATTAAAATTTGCATCGATCAAGCCTATTATTGTTCAAAATGTCGGCGCTATCTAGGACATACTGATGAGACCTGTATATACATTGTTTTTTTAAAGTTGAAATGGCATACACATATGTTATGTATAACCGACATTAATTGACACACATAATTACCTAAACGAACGAGTGATAGACTAGAGTACTTTACGATCACATACCATAAAACATGAATAAATTTTATATGCATGCTTAAAAATAAAAAAGTAGCCCCTCAATAAACTCCAGGGGGAATTTGTCTCAAAAGCGTCGCCCTCGTTGCTGATAAGTTATTTTCACCCTAGTGATGCTCCATGGTAGAAGTGGTGGTCTACATGACTAGCTACTAATGTGTGAGTATCGATAATGTCACCTACCAATTAATTCTGCAAGGATTTTATGGATAGCTATGCCCCTCATGTAGGCCCATCCATGGGCCCTATACGCTGTGATGACTGCGTCATCCAAGGTAATTGCATTCTGTAATCCAACACAGCATGCCTCCTGCAATGATATGGTAATAGGAACCAACCATTCATATATATATTCATTACACTTAAATAAGAGATGTTCAGTACCGTACCTTCATTATTAAGCACATAAATAATAGTCTTCAATTAAGAGTAAGGATTGTAATATAATAGCTCTGGTATTTATCGCAGGTAAACAAACAGCACATCATCATATTGTTAATCAATAAGCAAGGTACTTGAGCTTAATTCGTTTCTCTAAATAACTCAAGTGACTCAAAATAATTGCAATAAGTGTACACAGGAAAATGTATGTTTTTTGCTGTTTAATTTATACCACCATTTTGGATACAGAAACATGATACAGAGCTTCCATTTACTTTGCCCCATTGACCTTGACAATTTGGGTGGATTCGTGATGCTTGAGTGTTGTATCAGTTCCAACACATCCGTCCAATAAAATGACTATTATATGTATCGGTAAATCAACGTATTGACAGGCCTAAATGTACTAGGTCATTTACCTGTCCAATGTATAGATGACAGAAACCTCTGATCTCCTTAGATTTGTATAGACGATCAGCAGCCATCTCCATCCTCCTTATGCTCTGAAGATCCCGGTAATACTTCAGGGCTTCATCTCTGGTAAGTACAGTATCCCTTACTGGTCCATCGTCCAACTTATGCAGCTTGAACTCCTAGAAACAAATTGAAACATTTCCAGCGTCGGGACTCCTAAGATCATATGATCCATGGTTTAGCAACCAATGAAGATCACGGTGAACTGCAGTGGACTTCCTGAATGGCTTTATCTTCTGACGGACCCTATTATAGGCTAATACATACTGCATGGATTTAAACATGTAGAAGACTTCCTAACAGCCAGGTTTATATTTAAATCATTACCAAATCAGATTTCATTACAATAAATGTAAGGTAAAAATATCATTCTCAATAATTGCCCAAGAAAGAAGGAAAACATGCCTTTACACGTTGTAAGATATGTTACATGAAAATTATCTCTTCATTATTATGTCAAATAGGACTCCATTCTAATGCTGACAATTCAACAACTATAATGTGGAAAGGAAAAACTTATGAAAGAAATAAATTGTACTGCAGGTTAAACATATCTGGCTACAAAGACATTCTTTGCTGATGATCAAAATGGTTATGATTAATACAACAAAACAGAAAATGTATCACATGAAGAGTACTATTATGCAGCTATACTCACAGGTAATGTTACATTTGTCTCATTCACTGTCCCGCTACAGCTCCTGATTAATGTCCACTGACCAGCTTTCTGTAAAAAAAAAAGAACCGATAGAAAGGTGTCTTGCAATATTTACAAGGTTAATTAAAGCATCTTGTTGCTTTGAAAGCAATGATTACAAGAATTTTCCTCTGAAATATAGACTCATTTAGACCTGGTTTTGCTCTTATCATGACTATGCAATTGTAACATGTAGCATGAAACAATATTATATTCATCATTGTCTGCATCCATTTATATGAATAATTACAGTACCTCCGTGATGTACTCTGCACAGTATAAGACTGGTAGGCCAGTGTATCGATTTGAAAACAATATTCAAGATTTATAATCTGGATGGATGCTTGATACTAGTAACAAGAACACACATCCTTCCATATTACATACAGGAAAATGAAGGGGAAGACAAAACTATACAGGAAATGGAATACATGGAACAGGAATTCACAGAAGCAAACAACGAAGTGCAGGGGGGTTCGTATCGATAGATTCAGGCCTAATATTAACACTCAATCAAGGCATAGGCCTAACGAGTCACGGCCTAATAATAACTGGAAAACTGCAAACAATGAATATTATTCGGATCAGGATGATAACAGTAGTGTGTATGGATCAGACAGCCATTCGAACAATGACGGCCCATCGCATATTAACTGATACTAGGAGGGGTCAGACAGCAGTCTAATTATGCAGGCCTAGGCCAGGATATGTGGAGACAGTTAAAGAGGATTACGATACCGATATTTAGTGGTGATATGAAAGTGTATGTAAATTGGAAGGCAGCCTTCATATCGTGCATAGATAATGCTCCAGCCACCCCAGTACAAGTTGCTACAATTGAGGCAGTATTTGTCAGGGAATGCAGGGTCATTGAAAGTTTGGGCCATTCGGCAGCTGCTTATGAAGCGCGGCAAAAGAAAGATTGGAACGTAAATATGGTGGGAAACGACGACAAATTACGCTACAATTTGATGAACTGAACAATTTCAAACCCAAACCTGTCAGACATAACATTTATTAATTTGAAGGATGCTGACCTTCACACAGAGTTGGATAGTAGATTGATGTACCTAGTGTTAGTTAAGAAGATGACTGAAAATATGGTTACTCAGTACCAAAGATGGTTAAAAGAAAACCAAAAAGATGAATCTATCGAGCAGCTCAGGGATTGGGTAATAAAAGAGGCGGAATATCGTACCGCAGCTTATGAGGCCGTTAAGGGTATTAATAAACTAACCCGGGGTAGGGGAAACGTTCGTAACGAGTACAGAGGCGGCAGAGGTAGAACTGGAACAACGTATGCGATTACTGGGGGCACAGGGTTCTCAATCATGTTTGTTAACAGTGTGGACATGGGCTTTAGACATGTGCCAAATTAAAATCGATGACAAGCTCAACAAAGTGTCGCGAAAAGGCTAGGCCTGTGTTTTAGATGTCTTGGAGACAATCACAGAGGACGGGATTGCAGACAGAGTAGAAAGTGTCGAATTGGCGATTGCCAGATAGTCATCATCGACTGTTACATGACAAACCACGACAACACCCTATCACTCCAAACAAAGTAAATGAGAGAATATGTTTCGCCACGGTAGGGGAGAGTGCTGATCAAGAGTCAAAGGACAATAAGTCATCTGCTGCAACAGGGGCTGACAGCGAGGGGAAGTACATCGCGTTAAGGACAATACCAGTCATTGTTAAGAATGGAAACAAAAGAATACAAAATAAATGCGATGCTTGATGATGCAAGCACTGCAACGTTCATTAATCACATGTGGCATCTGAACTGGGGTTACACGGACAAGTTGAAAGGACAGAAGTTAGTGTGTTGAATGGACAGATAAACACGTTCGAAACAGTTCCTGTATAGCTTGGGCTGGATAGTCTTGATAGACAGGTAGACATTACTATCGCAGCCAAAAGAGCACACAAAGTGATAGGAGATATGCATGCTGTAGATTGGAATATTACGGCTAACCGATGGCAGCATCTCGAAAATATCAAATATCCAAAGTTCAGGAGATATGATATGTTGATTGGAGTAGATGAGGTAGATTTGCATTACTCTCTGAGGGATATCTGTGGGAAATCGGTGGAACTCATTGCAAGATTAACTAGATTGGGTTGGACATGTATTTCGTCGTCCCATAGAGGATGGTAAATTCAATGATCACATCTTAACAGAATGATCAATCGCTGAGGGGTACCTATCGATATCATATCGGACAATGGCACTAATTTTACTGGTGTTGAGAATGATTATTGAGAGGGCTGGATGATCAAATGAACAAAGACAAATTGACCCGGTCGACAGTCTTACGAGGAATTAAGTGGCACTTTAATCCGCCACTTGCTCCACACGGTGGAGCGCACGAGACTGATAAAGACGGCTAAGAGGGCAATACACGGAGTACGGTAGCCTTCAAAGCAGATATATCTGACGAGGAACTGGAGACCGTATTTTCAGGGGCGGAGGCACTTAAGACCACTAACTTACCAAACCGCTGAAGCCCAGGATAACACTCCATTGTATGACACCAAACCACTTCTTGCACGGACAGGCTGGGGGACAGTATGCAGTCGATGCGGTAGACCAAGATACATTTAACCCCAAGAGTCAGACGGTGGCGACGAGTTCAGGAGGTGCTGCGCCACTTCTGGAGAAGATGGCTTCGAGAGTGTCTACCTCTACTTAATCAGCCTCCCCGGAGAAAGTGGAAACAACCCCAGAGGGACTTCAGGGTGAGGGATGTAGCTATAGTGATTAGTTCAGATTCTCTTAGAGGGAGTTGGCCCCCTGGGCGCGTAGTGGAAATTTTACCAGGCTCAGATGGACATGTAAGGGTGGTGAAAATCCAGGTTGGAAAAAATTCCAACTAGGTCTATTTCAAGTTTTGCCCCCTATTGGAAAGTGATTTAGGGTTCATTTAATTAAACAAGTGAAGTAGATTTTCAACATTTTGTTTGTTTTCTAAGCCCTTGTGACCGTGACCGTGTGACTCTATGGAGTTTTGCCGTTGGTTTGACGTTTTTAAATGGCCAACCATAAAAAATGAACGTAATATTTCCCAAACTGCTGTAAATAGAACAATCAGTCATTTAGGGAACTACCGGTACTGGTCAAGAATGGGAAGAACAGCAATTTCGCTAACTTTAAGCTGCATAGGGCCAAATGATGAAACTAATCACTGACGTCATTGTACCAGCTCTTATCTTGAGGAGGACTTGCTAAAAATTGATGAAATACCGTAACCGACATTACAGCGGGCAAGGAACTCGCTATTATCATCCGAAAGCATAGTGAAAACAACGAGAAGATAACCGATGTGTTTCACAAGTGAGGCCATCTTCAACGCGATTACAGAGGCTCTGTAGCAATGTAACCTGCTTTGAAAATTGCATTAATTTGCTTAGGTTGTTTGTGATGGTGCAAGTACAATAGTGGGACAGTATAATTATGTTTGGTCAAGACTACATTATTGAAGAACAATACCGGTAAATTAATCTTGTCGTCTGGAGGGATCACTTTCCTGACAACAAGATTCCGGATGATAGTGAATCAGTCACACTGTGTCACTGCAGTGAACAAGAAATTCGACGAAATGGCCATGTATTTGCATTATACCGCCAGTACATCCCGTTGTTGAACGTCTTATTTAGCAAAATTACTTTCATCAATTTCAGAACAGAAGGAGTCCATATAACACGAATCAGGACCACGGCGTAGGTTGTATCCAGTCTAAATGCTTTGTTTAACAACATGAACCACGCTTTTTATTGTATATTTGTAACGGCTTCTTTTAGTTATTTAAATGGAGCAGTTGTGTTAACCTTTTCAAAAAAACATTGATTTCAAGTTTTCAAAGACCAACTTGGTAAGTGGCCGTATGAACAAACATGAGGAAAATAAACAAATTATTTTAAATTTACGTGTTAAAATGGTGTATTAATATATATGTTGTAACGAATGTAATGTCTACCTATATGTAGGGTCAATAACCTTAAAAATACATCAAATCCAATTTTCTTTCGTTATTTATCCAATTGACCATAAATTTGGCATATTGGCTCTCAGGAAAACTGGCTACCCAATGGAGTAAATATGAGTAGGTTTAAATGGAAGAGATACTTTGGACTGGTTGAAGGATATGTGAATCAACTTCATGACTCTATCCTTTTTTCAGTGCAGTCAACATACAAGAGCACAAATTCAGGTCAGTTAGAGAAACAGTAGTGTGAAATGTGGTAAACATTTCGCTAAAATTTTCAAAGCACTTTCCACACAACACAACACAACACATTTAGCATACAATTTACATTGAGTGTCTGCAATGAATTATGCCATTCCACTCTGTTACACATACCCAATGCTGTGTCAAACTACTGAAAATGACTTTACAAAGTGTGTTGAACTATAGTCGAGTCATCAACCTAAATTTATATCCTGTGGATGGTGCAATAAAGCAATTTGTATCGGTTTTGACACGTAGCCAGCTTGCCTCTCCCGCCTTGGGTGGCGAAATGTCCCGTACATTCCTGCCGCCTCTCTCCCGCTTGGGGTGGCGAGTTAATTACTTCTCAGGCGCGTTTCAATTGTATAATGAAAGCTAACACAGTTAATTAAAGCAGCTGTTGCATCATCTTGACAAATGCCAGTTGTATATAAAAGGCAATCGTTTTCCGAGACTACTCCTTTTCAATTTGTCAGCCTAGCCCGAAGGTCTATACACTCATTGCCTACTGAGAGTTCATACCGTCGTGATACTGAATTATACAGCATAGCAGAAGTCAGCATATACCTACATCGTCACCGGTGTATTGCACCGCAGTTTGACTGCAACCCAGAGCCGGATTAAGCATTTCGTTTGACCTGGGGCTGAACATTGATAAGGGGCCTATGAGATATGTGAAAACGTATTTTAAGCTTACGATTAAATTGCAACCTTTCTTGCTTAGGCAGGCCTACTTAGTTTCAAAAACAAAGTGTATAACATAGACATAAAATATTTTCCCCATGACGCTTGTGGGCCTATTTTTTCAGTTGGCCTGGGGATGCATCCCCCTCAGCCCCCGCCTTAATCCAGCGGTGCTGCAACCATAAGTATACGTCGTCCTATCGTGTCGTCCTATCGTATCTAGACGTTATTGCTACTCGGCACATCAACGAAATAACCCACGATCGAGTTCTGTTTTGATTACCATCACCGGAAAATGAGTCGTGCGAGAGACTTATTTACTTATTTAATTCGGTTTAACTGAACTGGAAATCAACTCAAGAATAATCTGGATCGACTCGTAGCTGAAGAACAGATGTCCTCGATCTGAAACCCGAATGCCGTCTACATCAGCAGATTCGCGACCACTACTAGTAACGTCACGTATTAAATTAAGCTAAGTAACTTTTTATTGTTAATATATTCTACCCCGACTTATCGAACTATTATCTCTAGGTCGATACAATGTAAGAGAGATAACTAATTAACGACCCTAATTAATCATTCTATGAATGTTGATGTATAATATTTGATTGACAGTGAAGAGAAATTATAAGAAGCTTCTACCCATAATCGACAAGACTTTGTATTACTATCACGGTGTTATTTTTTTTTGTACGCATTGTCTCTGGCCGATAACGTAACACTCTCCAGGAGTTGGGAAGAAAACAAAATGTGCCTATTTTGCAAAGGCTTAGTAATCAAAATAGCTAGCAGAGTTTGGAATGAAATGCTGACTTTTTACACTTTAGGGTATATACCACAATTAGGCTAATGTGCTTCCGCCCCAAAGTTCACCGTCGGTGAAAGTGCCCCAAAAATATAAATTGAAGTACAGATGGTGCGAATATGGTCCTGGTATGGAAATTTGTAGGTGCCAGGAATGTCCAATGTGTCACCTATCATTTTAATAAGAGGGGTTCAATATTATGTCAGTGCCTCCTTTTAAAGGGTTGTGGCGGTCACATGAATAATAAAATTAGATTGTAAGTCGATTGAGCAATTAATTGTGGTGCGCATCATGCGCACCATGGCCTAGGCTAGTTATAGGACATGACCGGAGATGTACATTTCATGGCATACTGAACTGAATATTTTCTGTATTGCCGAGTATTATTATCAAATTCAATGCAATAACTTTGACCATGAAATTGTTGATCTTATTACAGCTCCGAGTGATCGTCCACGGACACCCAGAGGCTTGTTAGCGGTCTTACGGGTATTCTGTTTTAATCTTAATAACTAAACTGTTGTAACTTAGTTACTAACTATTACTTATACTAGTAGTAGTACTAGCCCTCGTACTGTACTGTAGTAGCCTATGGTTATTGTGACATTCAAAATGGCAGAAAACGATTCACACCAACATACATAACAGCGAAATTAATTTTCATTGACGATTTTTGCCCCCCTTTGAAGGCATTTAATATACGTTATAAAACAAAATTTTAAATTGTCCGCGCCGTCATTGCCAGGATCGTAAAACAAGCGAAGTTACCTTTGCACACGATTTTACGACGCTGGCTAAACTTGAAAACAACATTGTTTTCTTCTTTTCACAAATTGGAATCTTCACTCCAACTCTGTCAAATCCAATCGCGTGACTGATGTGTTTGGAGGGTCTAAGCCAAAGACGCCGAAACGTACTATCAGCGCTATCAACACATAGGCGGCGCGCATCAACGCATACAACTGACGACATAAATCAGAAAGATTATGCGAGCTTCTGTTATATTTAAAGGTTTTGAAGGACGCGGTGGAAGAATTAGGCCTACACAAACCAAATCATTATAAGAGAACTACGGGACGGGAGGCTGGCGAAACCATTTTCTTTATAGAGAGTGTGTAACCACGAAAGCTCTCTTGTTTTTTTTTCCCTCCATGGTTTTGAGCAGATATATTTTTCAGTGGATAAAATGAGACTGCCGGTTTAAGCAGACCACT
>JAODAG010341699.1:0-10069 GCA_027574785.1 Orphnurgus asper
ATTGAATGGTGTTGATATTTATTAACAGAAAATAACCTGCCAATAATAACTTGTGCTGATCCTGTCACGGAGGTATCGCTCAACGGAACTATCGGCAACATAGTCACTTATGATAATCCCACCTGCTTTGACGCCGAGGATGGACCTTTACAGAGCAGCTGTTCTCCGCCGTCAGGAAGTTTTTTCCGGGGCATCGGACTTAACTCGGTTACCTGTATATGTACCGATAGCTGTGACGATGTGGACACGTGCTCTTTCACTGTTACAATCATTGGTGAGAACATTAAGCCTTTTCGTTTCCTTGTAGCTGCCACATAACAGGAAGATTTATTACCGGCCATCGGGCTTAACTCTGTCACATGTATTTGTACTGATATCTATGAAGTTGTCAATACCTGCTATTTCGCCGTTACATTAATTGGTGAGAACATTAAGCCTTTTTGTTTCCCTGTTTTTTTTATAATTCTTTCTTGTTTGTTGTGAAGTTGGCATTGTACTCATAGCTATGCATTTGAACCTCTTAATTGGTTTAGTTCTGCTGCTTGGTGAGTTACAGAAGAGTTATGATGTTGGGATTTGGTTCCCTTTTGTTCTCTTTGTTTCGAAAAGTGTTGCATTTTTCCAAGTTATTACTGAGTAATTTTTAGACTGTTGGTTTCATGACACACCGGTATACTATACGCTCGTTCGTACATTTGTGTTTCATTTTGTAATATCATAGGCCTAACATGTCGAACGTATGCTGTCCATCATACTACACCATTACAACGGTTAAGGAAACCATATGTTTATGTCTACCTGCAAACTTTGGGAACACGATTTAGTAAGACACTACGACAGTATTGATAGATTGGAAATAAAATATGATTTAGTTCAATATTAATATTTAGTTAACATTCCCAGTGCATTTTAAAGATTACATTGAATTGATTGACCTATGATTTCCTATTTTCCAGGGACCTGAGCATCCCGTAACTTTTGGGTTAAAGGCTAGTTTGATGAGAAGGAGAAAGAAGACATTTCATAAACAATCGATGTAGGAATATTTAATATGCATAACACTGGAATATTGAAGTTCCATCAATCAATATACATGATATATTTAATTGCCTACATTTGACATCAATTTTACATTCCTCGCCATCACGTTATCTTAACACATATCACAGGAGAGAATTACACGTCAGGATTGTATAGTTCATGTAAAATTTCACCTCGGTTTAGAATATGTTATCACTTAAAAGCTAATCATATGTCTCACTAATTATTTTCCCGTGAATTTCATACATCTGTTTTCCGTAAAACGTTTACATTTTATTAACTGTATAACATTATTAATATTAGGCTACGAATTTAGGTAGATATTCATTCGTGTATCTCATGACTTTAAACTCTGGCATTCACAAATGAATTAAACCTGTTATATCGACAACTAAGTGCTCCTTGTGGATTTATTCCAATCCCTCTTAAAGATGTAGTCCCTCCCGTTATCTCGAACTGTCCCGATGACTTGACAAGAACTGTTCCACCCGGTCAACTTGGGGCAATTGTGATCTGGGATGAACCAACGGCCATCGATGAAATTAGTACTGCAACCTTAATCACTAGGAGTCATCCGCCAAACTCATT
Source organism: Orphnurgus asper (assembly GCA_027574785.1). NCBI lineage: Eukaryota > Metazoa > Echinodermata > Holothuroidea > Elasipodida > Deimatidae > Orphnurgus > Orphnurgus asper. The sequence continues at coordinate 1,630 of JAODAG010341699.1, forward strand.
TTTTACCAATGAAAGGACAACTGTTGAATACATCTTTATCGACGAAGCAGGAAACAGTGCCGTCTGCAGGTTCTTCATCGAATTGATATTTGGTACGAAGTTGATATCTTTATGGCAGCATGCACTGGTGATTGTTTGCATAGGAATTATATTACCAATATGTGTATATGTTTACTATAAATATATATATAAAACATATATATGGAGAAAAGCCACCATTGTTGTCTATTGTGCCTTGTTTTGGTAAGTTTGATAATTTATTGTTGTTTATTGTATGGATGTTTAACATAAGAAAGTTTGGAACAATTTGAATGCCTTCTTGCGTTAACATCTGGTTACAATTAATTTCGAATTAGATTGTTCAACCCAATGTCTAAAATTAATTAACTGGTATTTCCGTCATACAACTAATTATTTCCATAACATGTCGATACTGAGAAAGAACGAATTCCTTTTCTATCTTTCAGTTCCCAACATCCCTCCAAGTTTATCTTGTCCATTGGATTTTTTCGTCAAGGCAGACACTGGAGACCAAGGGACCATCGTTACCTGGCCCATTCCCTCTTGTGTTGATCCTGATGAGAACATTCAGAACTTGGTGGTGACATGTACCCCATCTTCAGGCGACTTCATTCAGCTGGGAATGAATACAGTAACATGTATATGCACGGATTCCCCTGGAGCATCCGCAACGTGTTCATTCACTGTAACCGTATTTGGTAAAGTAAAATACTATAATCATTGAAGACAAAGCTTTCTATACACCTTTTGCGAACGCAGCCTTACATTTTGAACCACACAAAATATCATTCATTTGAAAGATGATATTGTTCTCTATGAATGGATGCAACTTTAAATATGACTTTGGATATGTTACCATTCCTTAGAGTTTGAAAGAGCTGATACGAACAATACTCTCCGGTACGATTTTGTTGGAGATGCATTTTCATAAAAGCACATTGTATCATTGTATAATGTGAACGTGAACATGCAGTGCAACATGCCCGGAGCATGCGCAATGCCCAGTTTGTGAAATAGTGCTTTCATAGAGACATAGTTTACTCTTGTTAAAAATATACAGTTCCATATATATATATATATATTATATATGTATAGGCTATATATGTATATATATACTATATATACACCCCTGCCGAAAAGGATCACTGCCTATAAAAGCACTGTAATATTGTGTAATACTGCATATATATGCCCGTAGTTATAACACATGTTAACAATATCTGCTTACGGATGCCACCTTGTGTTAAAAGTTTGGTTGCTTGCTCTTTTCTCAAACGACTGAACAATTGAGTCTGTGTAAATACAGCCAGAAAAGCAAACCACCAGTCCGATGGAATATGCAGCAATATCGTCAGCGATCTCCGGGTTTCCCCATATTTCTCCATACTTCTCCACATTTCTCCATTCTCCATATTTCTCGTAAACTCCTCATTCCAGAGCAGAAATAGAAACATTACGCTACTTTGTACTTTTGCGGTTCCTTATAGTTGTCATGTTCAACACATCTCCTACTACAACTCTCCAAATTTTTGTTTTGACACAAGTGGCTTCCAAAAGCGACTGGAATTGAATATGTGTTGAAGTGTTATAACACAGAGGCATATATATGCTTAATATCATGCAATTAAATAGCATGTTAAAGCAGGAGAGAATTACGACACTTGTGCAATATATATATATATACATATACACACACATAATATGTGTGTATATATATATTATATACTTTCATTCCATGACAGAAAATACACCTCCTGCTATAACTTGTCCGGACGATATCCTTGAAATTTCCTTATTTGGAAATGTTGGCGCCCAGGTCAACTATTCTTCTCCCCAATGTTTTGATGCTGACGATGTTCCCTTAGCTCTTCAAATCAGCTGCTCACATCCTTCGGGATCATTCTTCCCTGATGTTGGACGTACCACTGTGACCTGTTCATGTACCGATACTTGTGATGAAACAGTTGCCTGTTTATTCAATGTCAATATTATTGGTGAGTATACATTGCTCTTAAGTCATCCTATTATTTTATCCAATTGTATTATCCCTACATAAATTACATTGCGAAAGTATTTACACATGGATGACAATAACTCGCAAAGACGTGTTACAAAGTCTTACCCAGTCGTGACCATTTTTATTTTCATTGCAATATAATAATTTGGATATTTGTATAGCCTATATTAGGGATTTATTGTATATGAATATTGCATTTATTTTATATACATCAATTAATATGAATATGATTGTGTAGTTATGTTGTGGTCTTCCTGCATAACCTTTTAGATTAGGATAATTTTACTTAATCCAATACATTTCAAGATGCCTGCATTTTACAACAATTGGGTCATAAGTCGAAGTCGCTTGAAGGTGTGGATTAAATAAAATGTGGGTGCCTCATCATAGCCATGCGCTACACATTTCGTGGCACTACACCCGCCCAATGATCTTTGGCCTTAGCAGTTGGTGGTTAGCTACGGTCAGAGTAAGGAGCAATAGGATGATTTCTGGAAGATATTAATCTTAACGTATTGTGTTTCATTATAGCACCAAACACCCCTCCAACGTTAGCATGCCCAGCCGATTTCACCGTGAAGGTTAACGCTGGGACATCTGGAAGTCTCGTTACCTGGGCTGAACCCATGTGCTCAGATCCAGATGAGAATGATCAAAACCTGTTAGTGACTTGTACCCCTTCTCCGGGCAGCTTCCTTCAACTTGGTGATATAGCAGTAGCATGTACATGCAGAGACTTATCTGGTGCCAGCGATGTTTGTTCCTTCACAATAGATGTACTTGGTAAGAGGCAAAAAAAAAAATCATTACCTGATATCTCGCAATTCTTATTTAAACATATTTCTAGATATCATCTTCCTTTCCAAAAATTCTCTGTTAGAGTTTTCTCCCAAGTGTAATTTAGCTTATCGAATAATGCAAATATTGTTTCCTGATTGACATATTCCGATCTTGTTTATTTCATCTGATATGACGTGTCAGCAATAGTCACTTTAATTGATTCGATTGATTCGATTCGATTAAATCCAACATATGTTAGCATGTAACAGTAACATGTTTCTGTTGACCTAGCACTTTCCAAAGAAGGAAAGTTCAACAACTGCATTTTCTTTCAGAGTTATAGTGTAAAACACAAATTAACACAAATTCACTAATTGGTTTTAGTCACTAATTAGATAAATCATCCATTGTTATTTCTTGTCTTTACGCAGTTAATAATTGCGTTCCATTGTTCAACACATTCTTTAAATCGAAAATGCTTCTTTAGTATATAAATTTCCCATCATTTCGACGACAGATATTCTCCTCTTTCAATATATTGATCTGATGACATCAGTGGTATATCAACCTCAGTTTTAACGCGGTCACTTGCCGTTTTCTTCGATACATGGTACTGAAGAAGAGGCTATATTTCTTATTGATGTATATCGTTACAATCCGCAGGTAATCTCTAATAAACGTATACTGGATTATAAAAACTCATTTCTAGAATGATATAAGTATGATATTTTGGACAGAAAAGCCGTATTACTTTGTATTGAAAGGTCCATCTATATGATCACATATGAACAATGTATACATTGAATATTAAAACACTATAAATACCACTTGAATTGTTCAGCAACAATTTACTAGGGGATTATGCTGATTTCCCGTCTCACCATGTTGATATTACTAACAGAAAATACCCTGCCAATAATCACGTGCCCACCTCCATACACCGAAATATCCATCAATGGGAATGTCGGTAACCAAGTTACCTATGATAATCCCACGTGCTTTGATGCTGAGGATGGATTTTTGCAGAGCATCTGTTCGCCATCATCAGGAAGCTTCTTCGAGGGCATTGGCTCTAACACGATTACTTGTATTTGCGTAGATCTGTGTGACTATGTGGATACGTGCTCGTTTACAGTGACAATCATTGGTAAGATCTGTTATCATAGTAATTACCTAAGTAGTTACCTTATATAAGCTACAGGTCAAATGTATTGCATTAACTACGAACAGTAATCCGCGATATACAACATTTTTATTTCAAAGCTCATACCTTGCTAATCACATCATATCATGTTATGGAGAATAACGGACTTTGCATCGCTTCTCTCACTCATTATGTTCTACATAGAGTCCGATGACAGATATATTTCCATTACTTTGTTAATGCGATTACTTGCATTGATGTGGCGCAATTATGTGAGTGCTCTTACTTTTGGCAGATTACTCAAATGTCCAATAATACCTTTTGTGGTTAAATTGGTATTTGTACCTATCAGTGAAAAGGTAATAATCTTAATTAATGCCTCCTATTTCGAAATGACGGATCCGCCACTAGCTTCATTTAAATGACAGTATATGATGACAATTAATCTATGTTGTTTTGTCTATCAATTGTTCAGCATTAAATGTAGCTCCTACAATTACTTGTCCTGCTGACTTCGCAACCAAGGTAACCTCGGGGGATCGAGGTGGACTGGTATCCTGGGATACTCCGGCATGTCTTGATCCAGATCAGCCAAGTGCAACACTGTCCATCTCTTGTGATGCTGCATCGAATAGTTTCTTTCCACTCGGACCAACTCTAGTGATTTGTACATGTACGGACAACGAGGGGGAAACAGATACATGTGCCTTCGCCGTAACTGTTTTTGGTAAAAAGAAGATATTAAATTCTCTCCGTTTTATAAAAGACTTATTTCTTGTGCTTTAATAAATCGAATGTTGCTAATTTGGATTATTGAATACTTCAAATAATTATTAGATAGCAATACGGAAAAGGGACGACTATGTTAGTAGTAACAGGAGCATCGTATTAAAAATAAAAACAACATGATCGTGGGTGAGGTTGAATATGTTTCGGTCTGGTATGATCAACATCAACTCTTCACTTAAGTCATTCCAAGAGTAGAGTAGTTAATGTATGTCATTTTTAGACTCTAAGTGCTTTATCTTCATTTTTGTTACATTCCATCCACTCATTCATCCCTTTGGAAACTAAATTAGGAAAACAGTTACTCGATAACGCTTGTAATAAATACAGGTACACTTTAATCGGATCGAATGTGGAACTGCTATTTGTTGTACAAAGGGATTAAATAATTTATTCCGTATAACTTCAGTTATTAAGTAGTCTGTGCCTTCATGGAGTATTTTGATGGTCTGCTATGAGTCAATGATTGAAGATGAGGAGGGAGACAACGTCTTGTGTAATGGTGTGTGGTATGGAGAGAAATCGAATGGTAAGATGTTGCCGCGAGTAAGTCACTTGAGAGGTATGTGAACGGAGCCTTCTGTATGAAAGAAAACAGAAAGTTAAATATATAGAGTGCGTTTGTCAGGAGCAGTGATTGGGGAAGTTGACTGAGATGGTTAGAAACGAAAATGTGGCTGCTGTTCAGATATGTGTTACGAAACGAGTCACCCGGAAACTGTTGGGATCTCCACAGATATCCAAAAACCTTGTAATTTACGCCGAATGGTCTTGGTTGTGATGGTCAGCGTCTTGATTGGATTCAGGATTGATCACGTGACAGACAGCATAGCAGTTGGTAGGGTTAGTGGCTACACTTCTGCTTGGGCTGTCGTCTCTAGTCGGGTGCCGCAAGGTTCAGAACTTGTTCCATTATTTTGCGATTATATTAATGAAATCTACTGAAAATTAGTTGGGTGTCCAAGGTGATCTTGATAGGATTTGTAAGCGGTCGGATGATTGGCAAATGTTATCTAATGTTGGCAAGTGTAACGTCATTCAAATCAGTCATTAAAATCCCAGATTTAGTTATATTCTTCATGGAAACAATTTTAAAGTTGAAAGTATGTCTGGGTCATTATAGATTATTTTGTGAAGCCTTCTAGGCAGTGTGCTGCAGTAGTTAGGAAGGGTAACTAGATTTTAGGAATGATGGTTTTGACAACTTAACTCTTAAGACATTTTGAAGTCAAGGAGCAGTAGTGGCCACTGTCGGGGTTTTTATGATGACAACTTCCTGACTATTTTCTTACTGAAGTAAACTAATTTATGTTATTTCATTTTGGTTTTCAACAGAAAATAACCTACCGACAATCATTTGTCCAGACTCTATTTCTGAAGACTCTCTGTCTGGAAACATAGGCAATACAGTTTTCTTTCCGGATCCTCTTTGCTCAGACGTAGAAGACGGATCTATATTACCAGTTTGTACACAACCTTCAGGGTTTTTCTTCTCTGGTGTTGGACCTAACGTCGTCAGATGTTCATGTACTGATACATGTGACGAAACAGTTGATTGTGCATTTGTTGTCACTATTGTAGGTAAACAACTCTTTATAACTCCCGCTATAATTATATTTATTTATCCCATATCCTTAAAGCATTAATGCTAAGCAGGAAGGAATTTGTCAAAGGGAAGGAATTGGAGCTGTAAACTGAGATGAAATAACTTAATCTCCCCCTGTATTATATTGGGTTTCGTTTAGTTGAAAATTACGAAATAGTGTATGCGTATATATATCATCAGGTGGAGTAAATACCTCTTGATATAGGCTAAGGATGCAAAATTCCTTTGATTTGAGTTGCTACATCACAACGTCACTACTTTAAGCGGAGAAACACTAATAAATCTTAACTGCTGTCTCTTCTGAAAGCATAACGTGTAAGTATGTCCAACGATATATATATATATATGTATATATATATATATCCTTACACTTAATTTTCCTCTTGGCATAACTTTCTAAAATCCCTTCATAGAACAATTGATAGTATATCTCGTATCTCTGTATCTTCAGTAGATATTTGAAATATTCCTCAAAAACCCCGTCTAATAAAAACAAAATCGTATAATATGAATTCCATGCTGTTCATGACAAAGCATAAACTAACATATTCCATAACATTACACGTTGACTGCGCGTATCATAACTATACAATCATTGAGCTAACGATACGATCCCTTTAAGACAGATGGAAGATGACCTTCAAATTACGAAAAACTGCTTTAAATATATTGATGTGTAATAACAACAAAAACATTCATGAGAAATCCAATTATTCGCAGCTCTAGACACAACTCCGCCAGAAGTATCCTGTACAAGTGACGTCTCTGTTCAAGTCTTATCTGGCAACGAAGGTAGCAATGTGACATTCCAGAATCCATCCGCATCAGATGAGTCTGGAAACGTTTTCATCGTCAATGAAATCGAGTTTTGTTCAGGCTTCTACTTTCCACTTGGTATAACGAATATCGAATACATGTTTTCAGATGATGCAGGAAACACAGCCAGTTGTAGGTTTGCAGTTAATGTTATAGCAGGTAAGTTATTTCAATACATACGGTTATACAGCTAATTAAAACTTTGCAGTGAATGCCATTGTACGTGAGTTATAATAATGTGTACGATGTTATGGCTAGTTTATTTACAATAAATATCATTGTAGGAAAATTCTTTTATTGTGTAGGTTGTTACAAGTTTCAATGTTTTACATAACATTGCTACCGTATGTTAGATCAATATTGAAACACATCGAAAATGTATTCATATTCATATTGATTTCTGTTTGTATTCACATTAACCTCTACTCTGTATCAATATTAAATTCCTCGGTCTTTGATCACGAATAACTAAGACATAATCGATATACCGTTACTGCATCAAACGGAGTTCTAACGTTACTCACAGCCCAACACTACAAAACACATATGATTCGCATTCACTGTATAACATACGGTGTCAGCCTTGGAATAAAATGTATTATATCATGATGCAGTTTTGCATTTCTCTCCCTAATTATTTCCTTCCTACTGATTTATTCTACGTTGATTGATTTCTTCATTGAAATAAAAAAGATACTGTTGCAATTCGATAGAGTATGTGTTTTTTGTTTTTATGATATTCAGTTTCGCCATGTGACAGTGATCCATGCCTAAACGGAGGGGATTGTTTTGCAGACAGCTTGACTTCCTTCACGTGTTATTGTCCTACATGCGTCCAGGGAAGCCTTTGCCAATCTCGTAAGCTTCCAGATGATCATACAAAAATGACGTCTTCACCTGTTCATTATTGTACCTCATACATTATTCGGATTGTTGATTTCGGTTGATAATTACCATATTATTCACAATATATCGTTTGGCTTCCTGCCGAATATTAATGCAAATGACTAAATAAATCTTCAAGCATTCAGCCAATGCTATGATACTTTAAATTAACGTTGGATATTACGGTTGACACAGTAGGCTATGTTTGCATTATAGTAATTGAGATACGTTTCCTCTCAGTTGCAGTTGAAGGCATTGCAAGTATGAATCATAACCATGTGCTCAGCGGCGGATTTAAGGGAAAGGGTCCTGTCAGCAACTTGAGGCAGGGGCCCTAAACCTTTCCCCCAAGGTGTGGCGGGGGAGGGTGTTGAGGGAGCGAAGC
>JAODAG010341721.1:0-10069 GCA_027574785.1 Orphnurgus asper
ATATATATGCGCCTATATATATATGCATATATATAGGCATATATATATACATTGTATACATTATTATATACAAATACATTATTTTTAAAGATGTACATCCTTTGACATGCATTAATTTACAACTTTGAAAGGTTTCTCGAGGCGATGCGTAATGTGTAGCAACTGACTCCGTTTTAGGATATTCCAGCCATTGACCTGCGCAGGCCGTACCTAACTTCACATGTTTTCCATGTTAGAATGATAATGTTTGGATAATCCCATTGCGACAAACTGCGTCCTTAAAGAGTGATATATCAAAAGACAACGAACTCAAGATTTACTTATAATAATATTTATTCAATTGTTTATCATGATTTTGAGAAATTTATCCAATCATAATAAAATCGAAATGCTTGATTTGGCAAGAAGAGAGTAAATATAATAGAAATATGGTGCTACTTTAACGCTACTGATACAAATTTGCAGAGATACTTTAGGGAATCCCGTCGTATCCGTTCATGCCTGCTCGTAAGTTCCGTTCGAAAATATATCGTCTTTTAATATTTGCTTATAAGGAAGAAATGTGTTTCAGGAATAAAATAAATGCTACACCTTAATTAATTAAAAGTAAAGATAATTGCCTACAAAAAACAATCATAAAACCCACAATACCTTCCACCACAGCACCTATTTAACAAATGTAAAATACATTTAATTATAAAGTATGTCTGTAAGTATACCTAACAATGATCAGATTACATAAAGTGTCTGTGTAAAGACACATATTTTATTATCATATTAGTTACTTAGAAGTGATAATTTATGATGTAAAGTATATATCTTTAAAAACATATTTGATATGATCAGAAATTGTCTCCGGAAGGTACCTTCGATAACACATTATTTAAACGAAAGTATCTCTGTAGGCTACACTTTATAATATGATCATACTATTCTAAAGGATCTTTGTAAATATTTATTTGATATGATTACTTAAAACCTATGAAATTTTCATATTATTTACCAACGTATCACGTAAATACAGCTTAGAAATGATCAGATTATATAAAGTAATTCTATAAATACACATGTAACATGATCATTTAACATAGATAAGCTCTAAGTCTCTGTAAATATACCTTTGCAATACACCTTTAAAAGTATCTCCACTGATACAATGTTGTTTAAAGCGATCATGAGAGCTATGAGTTCAGCATATTTATCTCTAGACTGATAATGACAGCAAACCAGAAAGATGACTGCACGATCGCTTACGAATATATTCTACCAATCTAACTCATACAGCCTGAAGAACAATCAGTCTTTACACGTACATTTTAGTCTCCCATAAAATATATGACACCAACACAACCAAAAGTAAATGACGGCGTAATGCATATCGATTACTCGACTGACTGAGAAGTTTCGTTTTCAGCATCTGTCGTCGGTTGTGGTCCTTCCAAAATGGCAATCAAGAGATTCTTGTAATCACCGGAGGTGTCGCTTTTGATAAAGTTCTCCAAGCTTTGCTTGTACTTGATCTCAAACGCCACTTTAATGTTTCCGAGATCAGTCTACAAAGAGGATGAATAGAATTTTGTGGAAATTATAAATTAATTTTACTCTTTTTACTATGGATTTCATGTACTGTGGTAATTATCTTGCCTTGGATTTGTTTGAAAGAGCCTCGATGTTTAAAACTGTATGTGTGATTCTGATTCTGATTCGACTGACTAATCCACTTCCAATCCCTAATCTTAATTTCATCGAATTTTCAGTAGATTTCTGGCCATGCAAATACTGTTTAATCTGACCATATTAATTTAATTCTACTATAAATTGCACATAATTATTCGTTGTGAAGAAAAAGTAGGCCTATCACATATTTGCTCTGATTTCTAAATGTTTTAAATAGATAATAAGCAACAAACACATAACATTATTTTCTTTCGATATTTTTATCATACTAAATAAAAAACCATAATGAAAAGCCATATAATATTATTGTCATCTCTCTTGAAATACGTATGGATCAAGGCATTACGCATGTGCTGTATATGCCTCTGCATCGTTCTTTTTATGCAATAGTTTTACTAACTATAGGATATTTCAAACATGTGTACATAACATGCATATACCTATATATGCATAGCTATATATATAATAGGTCTACCAATCAGAAACAAGAAAATTAGCCCAATTTGAGTTTTAGAATCTGGGCTTCAATTCAAAACAGCAACAGCATATGCTACAGCGCGATCGCTCTAAACAGATCCACTTCCCAGCCCCAATCCTACTGTTAAGATGGAGAATGGGCGAGTACGGTATAGTGGCACGTATTGCGTAGCTCATTGCTCTGTTGGAAGATAACCCCACGATTAACCAGTGCAAATCGTCTTAATCATGATCTTAGCCAAACTGCCGACACATTCAAATACCGGTAACCTTCATCAATGATATCGTATATTTTCCCGCCATGGTAGGCCTGATGTGAGACACCGCCTCAACAATACATACACGGATCGTCCTTAAGCTCTAACGTACCTCGCACCGATCGATCATGATGTAGATTAACTTTTCGTCGTTTGTACCCAATCCTTTCATCGACTGGTAAAGACCCTCGGCGAAGAATTCGTATCCATTCAAGCAGGCGCCGACTACAAGAGAGCAAACAGTTTACCCATCAAAATACCCAGTAGAAAATCTTATTTTGCTTCAAATGTTAACATGTTAACATGTTAAAATTAACATAAACATAAACCTATCAGTCTGAACACATAAACATTGTTTGCAGACACCAATAAGGACAAAATGACACAATTTAATAATAAAAACTCAGCATTCGTGAATAGACCCAGCACAGGCCTACTCTAAACATTAGCCCATGGATAAGCATAACCGACACTGCACGGTATTCAAATTAATGTGACCTTTTAATTACCTTTCACCACATCTGCAAGCAAATGATGCTAGTTTTTCGAAGATGAACATTTGCTTTATTATTTATTACTTTTGAGCGGTAATTGAGTATAGTAGATTCGTCAATATAAGCATTCAATTGGAAACAAAATCAGAGTGAAAAACACGGGTTCAGTACCGTTTTAAAAGAATAACGTTAGGGCGACAATCCAAAGAAAATGTATTCTGACATAATCACAACAAATTCCAATTATGTCTCCAGATTTACAATGAAATGTCAGATATTTATAACATTTTCTCAGCATTGCAATGATTTAACATTAAATACTTCGCTGATTTCCTTTAAATAACATTGACCAGCTTGTGACACCGGCGCGTTGTAAATTAATAATATACTAACCAATGACGTTCATTCCTTCCCGTATCCCATTTTCTAACTTTTCGATATGTTCCACAAGCTTTGTTCCAGTTTCCTGTAATTGAGATAATACAAAAAAACTATTTTTGCAAAACGAAACTCAATTTAAAACACCACACCAAAATTGATCTATACTTCTTACTGAGATTTAAATTAATGTATTAGTATACTTGTACTAGTATATTTCTTCGACTCAGTGCAGTTTACAAGGATGACGGAAATGGAAGTTTGGGGGTTTGTCCAAATCCTGCTGCACCAGAAGGTTCCCCTTCCTATATTCGTTGCCATCTCCCGCCCTTGAAGGCACCCTCCGCACTCACTGGTTTAAGGAGAGATATTTACCATTTCATAGGTGTTGAACAATGAAAAAAGGTAGAAATTACTCTGCTTGCAGAATAGATCTTGTAATTCCTTTGTCTTTGGAGACCACGATTCAAGGGACAACTGTAAATAACGAAAAACAATATTATAACAAAATATATATAATCAAAATAGAGTACTGTAGCTTTTTCGCTTTAGATTAATGACGAACGTTGCGTTTCTTTTTGTTGCGTATTTTGTGCAAATTCTGTTTAAAATATTAAATTTATAAATCGCTTCATCGTTTGAGAGAATAACAACGACTGAATCGAGGTTCGAATATAACAGAAAGGATTAAAGTAAACTTGTGTTTAGATGAAATAGTTTGTGGCTTGCGTAATTTATACGCAGTTAGTATGGTAACGGTCAGGAAGCCTCACATACTTATAAAGACACCCTATCCTTGTTGGTCGTGGATGTACAAACAGCCTTCTCCTTTCGACCAATTTAATACTTCTAAATCACTTTGTTTTCAGTATGGGATTGTTTTCCTTTATTGTTCAGTCAATGGGGAAGTAGGTGACTTTATTAATGAATGATTTGTTAAAGTATAGGAACGTATAGCTACGGCCGGAAACCACGTTGCAGTTACACAAGATAGTTCATTACCATATATGTATCTTATTATTCGAGTAATATAGGCTATATATGGCCAAGCATGTCGTGGGGTGGTTTAACTAGGTGTAGGTTGATCATCGTAGAGGTCATCGTGCTGTATGATGGTTAAAAGGTAGATCAAATATCCTTTTCTGTTTTAAATTTGTGTCTTTTATATTTTATTCCTTTAAGACAAGTAAGTCAATACACTTGAAAGAAACACACTGAAGCGGATATAGTAAAATCATCACCCTTACATTTTTCAAGTAGTTGACGTCTTTAGCAAGGCCTTGTGGAGAAGGCATCCCTTCATTGCGACCTCCCTAGCAAAGAAAAGTGAAGAATTAATGAACAATTTCAAGAACAATTTAAAACAAGATAAACAACAATTATAGGATTATAGGAGCTTGTTTAACGTTATAGGTGTGACATATAACATATATATATTTATATATATATAAAACCAAATTAAAAGCGTTTGAAAACAAATTTAAATAATACAGGAACTAGGAAACAAAAAACAAAAAAATAGTACATTATGTAATCCTTACGTAATCCTTTTCTACGCGCAGAACCAAATTACCATTTTCAATATCATTGGTCTACGGAAAACTTACCTGAGCCAAATCAACTACCCATTCCTTGAAGGGTCCCAATAAATTGTCTTCGATGTCTTTAGCGAGTTGTTTGCCAGTAACTGCCAATGGTTGGAAGGTAACGTGAAATGCTTTAATGATTGAATATAGATTAATGGATTGATTGATTTATTGAGTGATCGAGTGATTGCGTAGTGATTAAGTGTTTGAGTGATTGATCGATCGAACGATTAGTCGTTAGAACGATTGGTCGTTTGAAAGAATGATGATGATACACTTTGAATATAATTTGAAACATACTGCGCTCCTTAAAAGTGCGTACTATAAGAAAACATTACCTTTGTGATATGTAGTTCTCAGGTTATTGAACTCCTGTGTGAAGAAAATGATGGATAAGTTTAAGTAATTATTCTACAACATAACATTTGGTTAATTGTTGGTACTAATATAACTTACAGTCAGTCAAGCTGTCAATACAAATGTATAATATACATATGTATAATATACATATATATATAGGCAAATATAGAATATTAATTTGTTATAGAAATCTCGGGTATTACCATCTTAGTGAGAGGAAAAATGGTCTCAAGTATTGCTATATCTTTTCCACGCTTGTCGGAGAACCTTGACACCAACCGATCCTGTGAACCAAGTTAAAACGAGAACTAAAATGCAGATAATATAATGGGAGATGTCGACACAAATAGCAACAACTATGGGTTTAAATATATGCATGTATGCATGTACTGTATATGCAGCCGAGAAGGAAGTATGAGTAGTTTTTCTCGCATTGAGTGTTTTACATTACACATTTTGTGGAATAGGGAGAGCGAATACCTCTTGGGGAATGAGGTAGGTAGTACTCATCGTGCTCAGATGGGATGGTAGAAATGACGCCGTGAGGGTCAACGTCAGGGCTACTCTCGTGGAAATTTGATACCACATGATGGTATTTATGCAAATTATTTTATATCTTGTTTCTTTTGTTGTTATAATTTGCTCATCTATGATCTGACTTATGTTCGAAACTATAAATAACAATGAACAGAAAAGTTCAGTGTCATGTTCCATTCATACGGATTATTATTTAACCAGGGTCACATATGGAAATCAAAACGTTGGAAGCGAATCATTTTATTACTAAAATATATGCCTTTCATTGAGTCTCGCCTCCTTGAAATGCCAGAAAAGTAATAACTCTCCATACATCCAAGGAAGTTTGCTTTAAAAAAGTAAAATGTTTACTCACATTAATGATTTTGCTGATATAGTTTGCTCTGACGGTGTCAAGGTCTAGCAACATGCTGTCCAGAGCATTTTTGTAATGGCCACTCAATTCACTCTCAATCTCTGAAATCAGGGACTACAGAAACATTCAACATTACATTATCAGTTGTTTCCCTGGAGATAAGTTCCTGGGAGGTCTAGTTTACGAATTTTTGCATCCTACTTGTTTAGTTAAAATAAATTAATATCTTCATTAATTAGCTTTAAGCCTTAAGATATGTGCAGGCATGATCCCACGGTAAGTGTACATAACACGGCAACTCAAAACTCAGGTTTCCCTATGGCTTTTTATTTGATACGATATTAGGAAATTCCTCCCTGAATTAAAATATATACAAACTGTAGTGACGTACCCGCAGACAAACATTTTTATAGTTTATAGACAACGTGTTGTCGATACCAGCAACTTGATACATTACGGTAACGTTCTGCTTGGCTAACGTACGTGATCAATTCGGTAGTTCAGGTGACGACAACTATATAAGAAATTAACATGATACACACGTAATATTCGTACCTTACTAAAATTGGAGTGGTAAGTATCTTGTATTTTCTGTCTCTGTTCCCAGCTCCTGTTAGCGAAAATTCCGGTAATCTTTGATTCGTTGTTACCTTGGAAACGAACAATGAACCACAAAGCTGTTACAATCTTTGACTTATTCAGCACCCTTCTTTTTCATACTTGTTCTCTGACGATTAAAGTGTATGGTAAAGCCAGGGGCGTCTTTTGAATGAGTGTGGTTTTCACGCAATAAATCGAATATTAAATAATAATAATAATAATTATAATAATATTAATAATTATATCATCATGTATGATCATGCTCCCCTACTGTAAATTTCCTACTAGGCATCACCACAATTACTGAAGACGTCAACAATATCCGGGAATAACGTCAATTTAACTCCGAAAATAACGTAATTTGCAATAAAATACAATTGGGCGTATTATACGCTCTCCTTGGCCCACCACTGAGAACACATCTTACCGAAACTTCGAAATGCATTGTTCAAGTTTTCGGCGTCGGACTGAGCGTTGAATTGCTCTTCTTGCTGCGGTAACACCGTAGGCTGTTAAAAATTCATTAAATGAAAGATAACAAATCAATGAATGAGTAAACTACACAAACATAGCCTTTTTCTTGATTCGGCATGTGAACCTCGGGTAAACAAAGCACGTGGACGATAGCCGGTACCACCCCCCTCCCACACCTTCGACTCGACATCCGCGGTTCCTAGCTATAGCTAACTACAGTATACATTGTTGACAATGTTCCTTGTGCATTCATCGTTCTGTGTAAACGACACTGTACGGCCAGGCTGGTTTGCAATAGTCAAGTTCAGTCGAATGGGTTTAACACGTTTATTGGTTTTGTTTAGTCAACATATGTTTATCTGGTGTATTGGTCTTCAGTTTGATTACAGTTTTTATGAACATACAATTGGGATGGGGATGGATAAGCTCTTCCAGTCAAGCTAATATACCTATGAGCTTACTATACGTGAGTTGAGAATAAGTGTATCAACAATTTTTTGTGTGCGATACATATGTAAAATATATGTGAAATACCTTCCTCAGAGTCGCTAACTTTCCTTCAAGTAATTTCACTTCTTTTCAGTAAAGCTATTTATATAAGGTGTATTGCCTGCTCTATTACGTCACATTCAAAATATCATACCGACTATACGTGTTTGTACTATAGAGGAAACAGGTACACGAACATATTAAAGATACGTATCTAGTCAACTAACAAGTTTGATTTGCCATGGAGGTACCCTTTAATGACTTACAAAAAGATGTTGTTACACAAATCCTACCTGCCATCATTACTGATTTATAAACTTTTATAAACACGCGATAAATACACGTAACACATTAATAATAATGATCCACCTACTATAATAGGCCAAATCGTGCTTTAGTTTTGTACCCAAAGCCGGTAAAAGCAATTAACTAACCAACACAGTTTAAATTGGCATGAAACTTATTTAAACCCTATTGCGAAAAGTGTACATGTTAATTCGACTTGTGCAAGGTAATTCATATATGCTGCATGTTCATTACAATACATACACCTAGAGTTAGAGTATTACGTAGATTATGAAAGGAACGAACGTTCTACTTACTGTTTGTTTTGTGGGCACTTCCAATCCAGTTGGTTCTGGGTTAACCTCTTCATTTTCTTTGCTCATATTTTTCCCCATTTTGTTCTTATTCTTTTCTTTTCCTTTCTGAATGGTAAAGTTACAACCACTGCAGTGACAACGATATCGCTGATATCTTGATTAATCGTTTTCCCAGATCATGGTTTGTTTGTCTACCCGCAAAAATCATCATATTTTCATAGGCTGAAATTTTTCCGTTATATCTTGTTATAAAAGTCTTCGTCTCTTCAAAATCCCAGGGTTGCATTGTAAATTGAAGCAAAATTTTGCTTGGTTGCCATTTCTATTGTGTGTACGTAGTTACTGTACGTCGAGACTTTGCAGTCAAATTCCTCGCTAATTGTATTCACTCGTAAACGTGAAATTGCGATAGACTAACGCTCTTAGGACTCAGAGAAGAATCAGTTGGCCATTGTAGCATATTTTAGCCGATTCACACAAAAAATCATTACAGCCGAAAAACATTTCGTTTTTTTGTGTTGGGAAACTGTTAGTCGTAAACGATTTCGTGTTTTTTTTAGTCCAACTAGTTACATGTGAAGTTCATACCAACCAATGAAACCAGATCAACTTCAGTGACAATGGTGTTTAGATTACTATCAGATTAGATTACTACCTTTGACCTCCTAGTGACACTGTTCACCAATCGTATTTCTGCTTTTCGTAAGTCACTCCTTGTTTAAGATGGTTGTCCCTAAGAAGTTCTTTAAGAACGGGACACGAGAAGGTTCAAATAGAGAAGTCACATAGAGACTCTATAACACATCACCGGGGCATTGCGCTATTCATATGTTTAATACCGTTGTTTTAAACAGCATGTTAATGCAGACGAGGCTTTCGGCATGGGTGATAGCTTCCCATATTTCTGTTTTAACACAAATGTCTTCAAAAAGCCACTCGAATTTAGCATATGTTGGAGTGTTAAAACACAGAGGCATATACATGCTTAACACCGTTGTTTTGAGTAACATGTTAAAGCAGGAGAGACTTCCGGCACGGGTGATGTGGCACTTCCATCCTCCTTTTAAAATCCTAGTCCTAACAGTCCGAAAGAAAAAGGATCTGGTCTTGGGAAATGAATCAGTTGGGCGGGATGATGCCTTGACATACGAAAGCCTTGGTTTATAACCCATATATTATTTCTGGGGCTGGTTTTCTTACAACCACAAAAACAGGAATGAACCAGCTCCTTAAAAGTGAAGCAAGATCATCCCGAATATGGTACAAATAAATTAAAAGTGGTTGACGTGCAGGATCAACCTTTGCATCCACATTTAATGGATGCCGTTAAGGGCCGTTTCATGCGACATGTGCGAGCGTATAACTCGATCCTTCTTTTACTCCAAGATAAGATCGAGGGAGTAAATACTTTCGACGTCTTTTAATTATTATATATAAACAGGAAGAAAATAGTGGGCCTGACTAATTGCACAGCAGCCATCCTATTTAGATCGGACTGAGATCATTAGCTCCGCCGTGTCATGCAATGTGTATCCCATGGCTCCTGAAGTGGACAGTCCCACAAAGAACAGTGCAATCTGACATGTTTATTAATCTTTGAAGGTAACAAAATTGCACTTCAGTTTCATAACTATTTACACTTGATACAAATTTTACAGTAAACAGTAAGAATTGAAAGTTATTCAATACAGGTCCTGCAACTAAAGCATCCCAGGCATCACAAATAATATCTCATTTAACTCATTTGCCTATATACGGTACATATATGCTTATATATATATAT
>JAODAG010341733.1:0-10067 GCA_027574785.1 Orphnurgus asper
CACGAAAGGAATGCGTTTGAATCACGGTGGACATATTTGGCCGATGTACGTCTAGGACCGATCACCAACGACGGCAGTATATATATATTATATATATATTATATATATATTAGCACGATTAACCCACAGGAATGTATACCGATATATCTGGAGGGGACAAGTTCAAGTTTGATATTGCCATACAGTATATAAAAATTGCAGGTTAAGGGTACCCCCTTAATCGGGGGCCAGGGATTATTAAGAGGAGTGACTATTGAAAGTTGTTTGCTTACAACATACTTTAGGTCTACTAGCAATACTACTACAACTACTACTACCTAATTGTTTACAGCATCGGATCCAGGATTTGCTAAGGAGGGGGGTGGGAGGTCTAAGGAGAGGGAGTGTCCCCCTTTCCATTTTAAATTGACAGGTCTCAAAGGATGCAATGTGGCGCCATCCTCAATAAAATATACAATTGATCCGTTTTCAGCAGAGATATTAGTCGACAATAATTTTGACAATTTTTTCCTTTTAGTCGGTATAGACGGGTTAAATATTTAGTGTTACGGGGGTGAGGGGATTAAATGAAAATTTCAAATTTTACGAAATACGTAAGACCATATTGACTAACCTAAAAGCTACTTATAATTCAGACCTTTTTTTTGGGGGGGGGATTTGGGGATCCCATAGGATCCCCATGAGAAACACGTTTGAGGTCGCGACATATCATTACCCCCTACACACCACCCCATATTTTGAACACTGCTGGAATCACTTAATTTTAATAATATTATCTCACTCGCTTGATATTCAAGATTTATTGAGGACAGAACAGTGTACTCGAGTTCAAGAACAGACTCTTGTTTAGTCTGCTTAATCTGCTTATGAATGACTGACAATTAAAGTAAACTCTTTAAACGTTTTTTTTTAAAACTACTAGCATCTCACTCACTTTGGAAGGACTCTTAGAAATAGCTGCGGCTCCTCCTTGTCCTTCTTCTGCCGGACTCGTCTCTTCTTACTCCTCTCTACCTCCTGGTCGTCCAATTTCCCCTCGTTGCTAATTTTCTTCAGCACCACCTGGATGTCTTCCTGGACGTCTCCGAAACCACTGGCCTGGCGGTTCCCTTCGACCATCCCTTCCACGCGCTGCCTCTGCCTCCTCCGATCGGCGACGGCGGCTTCATCGACGGCCTTTCGTTTTCTCGACCCCTTCCTACCCTCAGTTTCTCCACCGCCGTCGTCGTCTTCTCTGTCTTTCTCCGTCCTCTCTCCCTCTCGTTTGGCTTTCCCCGTTTCTCCGTCATTGTTTCCTTTCTTCGACTTCTTCCCATCCTTCCGGCTGACCTCCTCAGCGGTGGCGTCTTCGCCCCGCCGCTTCCTCTTCTTCCGGTCCTCACCAGTCGTCCCTGCTTCGGGTTTGACCGTTTCATCCTTCCCATCGTTCAAACTCTCATCTTGAACTTCTCTCGGTCTCTTCCCATCTTCGTCTCTCCCGTCCTCCCCATCGTGGTGTCTTTTCCTCGGGTGTCTCCTGCGCTGGCTATCCGCATCCTCCCGCCTTCCATCGTCCTCTCTCCTTCCGCCCAGCCTCTCAGCTACGGGTCTGCTATACTCACTCCCGTCGATAACATCGTCCATTCGATCGAACCGACTCAAGGACACTCTCGACGAGTCCACGGCGAAGTACTTTCCCTTCCTCGTCTTTGGGAACTTTCCAGGAGGCCCGTAATCATCCAGAGGATTGTTGAGAAGCTGCAGAGGACAATCACCAAGTGTCTTACGCTAATCCCCAAAACTTGCTGGTTTGGATATTTATGAGCGGCGCAGGCCTTGACATACACGCTCGCCAACTCACCATTGGCGACTAACATTTGGCTAATGGCGACCAATAAATGCACTATGGTCGCCATATTGGCGAGTGGCTTATTCATGACTCATTGTATTTTTATTATCATTTTAATCCCTTACATTCATTATTCTTAATTAATTAATGCTTGGCCTAGCCTATTTTATTAAATCAACGATCGCAAATTATGCAACTGAACACACAAGTGCTGCCAAAACATTACTGTATTCTACACTCTAGCCATGCAGTGCAATAAGACTGTATATATACAGATATACTGTATGTACTGTTTTCTGGTAACTATTTTATTAGCTTTGGCTGTATCCTGTACATAAATGGTATTTGATCTGTATCAAGCTTAGAGGGCCGGAATCCCCCCTTCATTGCAAACACGTGGCATTTCTAGCAGGAGAAAACATAGACATACAACATGGCTGTTTTGTCACACGTGGCGATGTGATATCATTTCGGACGTAATAGAGAATAACAATAACCAATCAAGGTTTTGCAGTGTATGAAGTAGACGAGTTTTATAGGCTACTGTAGGCCTATAACGTTAACAGGCTGAAAGTGTCGTAGTTGACCACAATGGGTGCATACGGTATGTCTGTTCACATGTTACTGGCAGGTTACGCGCCAAAACGATACAGCAGTTTTATTGCGCGAAATGTCCTTATTTACCGTAACTTTCGCTCCTAATTGCAAGATTATTTTGGACCCTACTTTCATCCTACTCTTCTTCGATCACGCTCAGGCAAAAGTAAATACAGGATTTAAGCCTACTCCATGGGACCGCGCCTATACGGAATAACACTATTATTAGGCTAACGTTATCTGAAGCCTACCTAGCCTAAACGTTTTGCTGTACTGCTAGCAATAACATTAGGCTTAGGAAATTGGCGAGTGAATTTTACAATTTGGCGAGTAGATTTTTAAGTCACGCTCGCCAAGTGGCGACTTTAAAATTTATGTCAAGGTCAATAATAGACACTTGAAAATGGTAACTTAGCAGCGTATAATGAAGGAATTATGACTTCCGAGGTCAGCTGTCCCGTAGGGTTAGGAAGTACCTATATAGTTGGCCAATAATTAACGTACGCATTCAACTTAAAAGTTGGATAGATGTCGAATGACTAAAGCATTGACCAGGCATTTTTGGGTGTTAGAACATTACCAGCGAGGATAGTAAGAGACAGACATTAGTGGGTCAGAGAACAGAGTACTGTCACAATTTGGAAATACTGCATCTCTGAATGGAAGCTTCTTCTAGGCACACCTATGGTTGTAAAATCTTGTAAGGTTTTTTTTCCAATCCAGGCCAGACCCCAATAAAATCTTCCTGGTATATTACTTCGAGGACAACTATAGTTGCCTCTTCTTATGTCATAAATGGAACAATATTTTGCATCACTCTCTTGCATCCTGTACCTTGATGATAACTCCAGGGATTCGTTTCTCCTTTAAAAGTTTAAAAAACTCAGGAATCTTTTTCGTCCAATCACTTATTTAACCAAACTGTAATTGTTACATTTCTCACTCATCTCACCTGACACGACCTTTCTGCCTCTTCCGGCGTTTCGTATTCCACGAATGCAAACCCTTTGCTGTCGCCCGTAGACTGGTACCTAGGCAGGCTGACGTAGACCACGTTTCCGCAGTACTTGAAGGTTTTCTGTATCCACTCTATGTCGGCAGATTTCGGCAAGCATTCCTGAGGATTAAATTCAAAAAAAATAAACAAGTTTTTTCAAAAATGTGCAAGATGAGAGATTTGAATAACTCTAGCACTTTTTGTTACGTTTCTCTCACAAATTGCCTTAAGCTTCTAGGATTTGTTCTGAGCTGTCGGCAGTAAAAGAGGCGTGACGTGGACGTCGACACTGAGCTGCTTACCCCAGGTTTTTAGCACTCCGACAAGCAGATACGCCATGGCGATGATGACATCATCGACAAACTATGTAGACACCTGCAGCCATCAGATTTGCAAATTACAGCCCTATGGTACATCGCCGGCCCGAGCGATGAAGCAACGGGGGCTACATGCAGGAACAGGTCTTACCATAGCGCTCATGCACTCTGGAGGGCCCGTGGTTTAAGGCTTAATTAAATGATCAATGTTTGCCACTAAATCCCCCCCAAAATATGTTTGATGTTTCTCCCATTACGCCTTATTCATCAATGGGCCGGGAGACAAACTAGCGTTTCTTCAGAGTATGTTGCTTCTTAAATATAATATTTGCGACTATTGGACCCATGCGAATGGTATGAACTCCTAACCTCAAAGTGCCTTGCACACCAGGGGAGTTGAAACTGTCCAAGTGCGACATCCGTCGACCAATCTAGCAGTTTCTAGCTACTTGGTTAAATCAATAGCTTTAAGTGTTAACATTTACCACATATACAGTACAATCATTAGAGATGATACACCTTGGCTTCCCTAGAGACCGTTTTACCCGTTTCCTCCTTCCCACCGTTCAAACTCTCATGTTGAACTTCTCCTCTTTCCATCGTCGTCTCTTCCGTCCTCCCCACCACGGTGTCTTTCCTCCAGCGTTACCTGCGGTGGCTATCCGCATCCTCTCAAAACATGCTTAAAAATCATGGTGCATCATCCTATATAGTGATAAATTAGACATGGGGTAGTCTAAATTGCAATTGGTTAATGCTCAACGCCTAGAGAAACAATAAGTGACCAGCTGGCAGTTGGCTAACAAATTGTGGGTACCTTCTAAGCTATACGCTACCGTGCTTCTCTGCTTTCGTTATATTTACCACATAAACTGTACAATCATCAGGGTTATACTTGGGCTCTTCCAATGGTTTCCTCCTTCTGAGTTGGGTGCCATCTTCGCTGACCACCACCAGCTTAGACTTCTCCAGGACCTTGGCGATCAGTCCGACGTCGTCTGTCAGTGACCGGATTTTGTTGAACGAGGCGACCAGGTCTATGGGGACGACTGTAGTAGTAGTAGACGACACAAAAAGAACGTTATGTACTGCGTGGCTCTGATTGAGGTAGAATGTTACATATTCATAACATCAAGGTCACAACATGTTAACACCCAGCTAATATGAAATACGTTAAGCTTTTAAATAGCAGGAAAATGTTATGAACCTTGCTAAGCTGATAGAAAATGTATTTTTTACATCGTAGTTGATGTTAAATGCTGTATTATGGCGCCCTCATACCACGTTTTCACGTAACAACATATACGGCCTTTAGACGTGATGTATGTGCCCTTTAGACGTGATGTATGTGCCCTTTAGACATAGTGTATGTGCCATTTAAACGAGATGTATGTGGCCTTTAGACGAGATGTAAGCAGCCTTTAGACCTGATGTATGTGGCCTTTAGACCTGATGTATGCAGTCTTCAGACGTAATGTATGCATCCTTTAGACAGGATGTATGCGGCCTTCAGACGTGATGTATGTGGCCTTTAGACATGATGTATGCGGCCTTTAGACCTGATGTATGTGGCCTTTAGACATGATGTATGCGGCCTTCAGACGTGATGTATGCGGCCTTCAGACGTGATGTATGCGACCTTTAGATGTGATGTATGCGGCCTTCAGACATGATGTATGCGGCCTTCAGATGTGACGTAAACGGCCTTTAGACCTGATGTAAGTGGCCTTTAGACCTGATGTATGTGGCCTTTAGACGTGATGTATTCGGCCTGTTTTCACTTCTTAAATAACTCATCATTCCTTTCAGCCAAATATTAACCATGAGTTTAAGAAGAGTTTGAGAGTATACGTATCTTAATTCAGAGTAAAAAATAAAATTGGAACTGGTGATTCAAGCATTCAGATCAAGCCTATTGCATCATATTGATATTCCTAAACATATCAACGTAAAATAAGTTAAACAATAGTTGCTAGGTCTTTACTTTTTTACATTTTGTAACAATGGCAGTGATTGGGTCGTTCAACAGTTGATGCTATGTAGGAATTGTAGCAGAAGAAAGACAATATGTAGTATGTTTACTCCTTATGCTTGTTATTATTAATTACAATTAAGTTCTGCACTGAAAAATTCTTCAAGCTAAGGCTTACAAAGCTTAAATATGTCTAAACAGATACCTACATCCATCAGGAGATCTCAATATTTCTTGGTTGAGGAAGCGATCTTTCCTGAGATTGGGGTCGCTGAAGTAAAACTCCACTTGACTACAAAGGTCGGCCTGTAGCTTCCTGTAGCGTCTCCTTCTTTTCTTCTCGTCTGTGTTAGCACTGTTGCTGCTGACGCTGGACAGACTGTCTCTCTTTGTGTCTTTCATAATGACCTAGAGTGAAACAAAAGACCTAGAGAGAAACAAAAGACCTACAGTGAAACAATTGACCCAGAGTGAAACAAAATATCTTCAGTTATAAAAAATATCCACAGTAAAATAAAATACCTACAATGAAACAAAAGACCCACAGTAAAACAAAAGAACAGAGAGCCTGTGCTAATATAAGTCTTTATGAAACGAAGAGACACATTATGTATGACATTCTTAATTCAAAATATAATCAGCACACTCATAGTCATAAATTATTCATGATATGCACACCAAAATAGGGCACATGTACTCATCATAGGGCATCTACCTGTCAAGTTGTTGAGATTGTGTTTACAAGTTATCTGCAGCATACTATTAAACAATGCCCACAAATTTTGAATTACTACTACTAGTTTTAATTTGTATGATGATAATTTTTCCATTAAATGAAAATGAATCCTTTATAGGACCCATTTTTATTATTTTTGCTTGCCATGCCTACTGCAGTGCCAGTAGCCTTGTTCAACTTCAACTTGGCTGTCCCTTATCCAATTACACATTCCAAACCAATAATTTCCCTTTATAATGCCCAGTTACGACAATACTTGTGCCTTCATATTCTCCTCGCTTTTTTAACCTTTACTATATAAGTTTCAACAGTTTATAAACGTTTAAACCAAAAACGTTTAAACCATAAACGTTTAAACCAAAGTTTTAAACCAAAAAAAAAAGAGGAAAAAGGGCACCTAAGTTCAATCCGATCGAAATGAACAGCGAATGCAATTACCGACAATAAGAAGAAAATGGCCCGAGTAAGTTAATATACTAGTATTACTAGTAGTAGAGGCGTTGCACATCTGTTTGAAATTTCGCGCTGCTCACGCCGCTGACCAACGAGTGACCACCGAGTAATACTGCTACAGTGCTAGCTAGGCTATGCTTCAGTGCTTAGGTCAACGATAACCCAACGGGTTACCGTGCATAGCCTAATCATATTTCGCGGAACTAATCTTGTTTGGTTTATATCAATATCACACACGCGCATAGGCGCAACAGTGCTAACCCTCCAGACAACCTTGATGTATATCATTTTAAAAACTGTCGTCGCTGAAAATACCGACTCTGAAGTGCAACAACAACTACGTACTCACCTGCGTTTGTCGTCGTCCAATGTAGTCGAATTCGACTTTTGATGAATAGACCGTAGACCCACCGAGTAATACTGCTACAGTGCTAGCTAGGCTATGCTTCAGTGCTTAGGTCAACGATAACCCAACGGGTTACCGTGCATAGCCTAATCATATTTCGCGGAACTAATCTTGTTTGGTTTATATCAATATCACACACGCGCATAGGCGCAACAGTGCTAACCCTCCAGACAACCTTGATGTATATCATTTTAAAAACTGTCGTCGCTGAAAATACCGACTCTGAAGTGCAACAACAACTACGTACTCACCTGCGTTTGTCGTCGTCCAATGTAGTCGAATTCGACTTTTGATGAATAGACCGTAGACCCGTTGAAAACGGAAAGAAAGCCAGGTCTATCAATCAACCGTTTGTCAGTGATAATTAATTAACATTGAGTGTGACCGAAAAAAATAGCGTCTCTTCTGAAGTGGCCAGAATAGAAGTGCTGTAATATGCCAGAGAAAAAAAACGAAATTGAGTTCCTGTGACCGGGGTAATCCCTGGCTGTGGTGGTGGTGTCATGTCTGTGGCGTTTATTTTGGCAGGGCTCTTCTTCGCTTACCCCTCCCTCTGCACCGGTCTTTTTCGTAAATTGGTTCCCACCTGTGTGTGTTTAGTGGAATGAGAACAGGCCAAGGCCAAATGAAATCACACCCCCTTGTGGCAAGGATTATGATCCGAACTACTATACTGCGATCATCGTTGTTAGTACTACACCACCGAGGCTTTAAGGTTCCTTCTCTGAAGGGAGTTCTCCCAGGATTTATACTATTACACCCAATTTACACGTTTAAGATCCCTGAATATGTTTTCAGAGTACAGTGGACATGTTTGTAAGGCTAGGCTACGTATTCCCTAGATCACGATGTATATGCCCTACCGGCCGGTACTACCTCCCAGCCTTCACTCAAGAACCGTCCGCAGAATCCGTTTTTGATATGGGGGGTAATATCCCACCCCCATATTTTGGCAAATTTCGTCACGGTGCAGCAACAATTTGACGGGCTACCGTTCCACGGGAGTTTCCAAACCACTGAAGTGCTTCAGTCACGGTGTTTCAAGTATGATCATGATGATTTTTCTTTTTGGATGGGGGACCGGGTAAGTTCTTCGTTGGCCTCGTAGAAAGCTGAATCAGCCACGGGTCGTGAACTAAATCTGCCGTCGGCACCAGCTCCCTAGCCTCGTAGAAGTTTTCGCCAAGCAGATGCCACCAGTTACCACATGATATGCCTACCCTAATTCTCAAAACTCAAAATAAGAATCCGGCTCTGTTCTTTCCACAAAAGTAAAATAATCAGGCTAAACCTTATCTTGGATTCTCATTGGACGTCGTCACCATGCACATTGATTTTAAGTGTTTTCTCGTCTCTCCCCGGAAGCCGGTGAACAGTTTGTGGGGATGAATATTCAGGCCCTGCATGGGTAGCCTTATACACCCATTGGCTACGTTCAGTTTGCATGAATACTGGTGAGGCTTCCTGAAACTTTCGACTTGGAAACTGGAGTCGCGACTCAGAGTCAATTCGACGTCAGCTGTGCCCATGATATGAATGCGCCTGCGTAGAAAAGGTGACTCGAATGGCGACTCGAGCAGCTCACTCCATACATAGCGCGTGGCGTGCTGACCTGATCATTCCCGTTTCAGCTTA
Organism: Orphnurgus asper; assembly: GCA_027574785.1. Lineage (NCBI taxonomy): Eukaryota > Metazoa > Echinodermata > Holothuroidea > Elasipodida > Deimatidae > Orphnurgus > Orphnurgus asper. Next base: position 8,942 of record JAODAG010341733.1, read on the forward strand.
ACTAAGTTTTACATGTAGCCTACGTAGCGTGTGGCAGCCTTCTTCATCTCTGTAATTCACGGGAAATGTATGACAATGTTGCCTGATGGCGGAAAGTTAATCGTGTGGGTTGCCATTTTGAGTATGTGACGTCATACCGGCTCAAGTGGCCGACCTTGCTAGGACCTCACTTCCGACCGGCTCATATACTATGACATATCGATGTCGTTCAGTGGACCAGTCGAACGCAGTACTTGAGTCACTCACCAAATAATAGAATCTGCGATCGAAACCAAACAAAACCAAAACCAGAAAGGGAACATATGCCAGGGAAGAATCGCGCCAAATTGATCCACTTTCCACACTATGCTCCAGACTGCTAAGACCTGGAGACCGTCGAGCGAGCTAGTGCAGCATCGTGTAATGCATGGCTCTGTCGTTGAAGGATAGACCCACCATTGGCCACGGTGCGGTCCGTCCTTAATTTAAAATACTGCACATGATCTTAGCCAAAAGGCGGAGAAGCGATCGGACTGCAAAGACCTGGAAATCATTTGGTGAGTGTAGTGCCACCCATGCAAAACGTGTAGTGCATGGCTCCGTTGGAGGATAATCCCTCCATTTTCATCAAGCTGAAAATCATGTTAATCTGCTATATAGGCTATGATAAATAAATAAATAACTTTAATGGGAGTGCGTACCCCTGTTGTCTGATAGCGTCCTGGCCGCGTATACACACTTTTGTTTTTTCACTAGGATAGATACCCATTTTTGGTATAATTGGGTGGAGCTTGGTGCCGACGTCATTGAGTGAGGGTTTTTGTTTAGGGTGAATTACGTGAACCATCGCCAGAAGGTTGACGCGGTTGCTTGTTTCCAGCTAATGTTCTGGGACCTTTTCCCGAGGGTGTAGAGAAATTACTCTACTTCCGTTGCATAGGTCTATTATATACGGCATACTCAAAATGCGATCACATAAAAAAGGCAGCGTCTTCGGCATTGTTTCCACCAAAGATATAAACAAACTTACGATGATGCACTTTTACAGTTTTTTTTTCTCAATGGGAAAAGGGTTGTGGAATCATTAATGATCATGACAAAAATTACAAAGTTTCAAACGTAACATTGTTACACGACATTTAACAAA
>JAODAG010341766.1:0-10067 GCA_027574785.1 Orphnurgus asper
TGCGATTATTGAGAATTGATGCGATTATTGAGAATTGATGCGATTATTGAGAATTGATGCGATTATTGAGAATTGATGCGATTATTGAGAATTGATTTACTGTTTTCATAGGATAAGTGTAAACAATTGCCAATAGTTTCTCCATTTTGTCAAAACTCGGTCAATCAAAATTTGCGGGGGACATTCAAAAAGATTCATTAGTCTCTGGGTTTTCTTCTACAAGGAGTTATAGTATCCTATAGTCAAACATCAAGTAAATCCTAGCTTCTCTATGAGATATATTTGGGCCAAGATTTGGCATTTGATGGGTGACCGTGTCGCTCCCTAGAATGAATTAGCAAAACCAAAACCTGGTAACCGACCTTAAAAATTCACTTTCAACTTTGTATATCCTTCAAGTTTCCCCCTACCTCGGACACCTCTCTCAGTGCAGTGTATACTCTAAATTCAATGGACGCGTAATCTAGTAGTATAAGGCCTTGAGAGGGCATGCCAGGATGAGCATTTTCCTAAAGACTCGGAGCTAATTGGTTTTGTCTTTGTTCGTACTTCTTGTGTTGATCACTGTACTATAAAACCTGCACTAGGTATTAAAACCCACTACTAGGTAATAAAAACCCACCACTAGGTAATAAAAACCCACCAAGAGATATTAAAACCACCCACAACTGGTATTAACCCATCCCTAGGTATTAAAACCCACCACTAGGTACTAAAATCCCACCACTAGGTATTAAAAACCTACTACGTGGTATTAAAACCACCCACAACTGGTATTAAACCCACCCCTAGGTATTAAAACACATCCACCCCGAGGTATTAAAACCCACCCACCCCTAGGTATTAAAATCCACCCAGCACTAGGTATTAAAACAGTCAAACTCCTTTTGCACACACCAGCTGTGATAGGGAGGCATATTTATAAAACGTGGTAAATAAAAAAAAAATGATATTATAGTACAATTTTGCTGTTCGTGGGCGATTCCCATCGATATTATTCTCCAGCATCGAAGGGGCGCGCACCGGCGTCTCATTAATTACCCGCCACAAACTTTACCGTATTCGGATCGAATGTGGGAAGCGAAATTACGAGACGGCTAAAAACAACCGCGAATCCAACCGGCAGCGAAAAATGTCGTTTTTTTGGTCGACCGCTTCTCTGTAACGCAGTAATTTATGTAATAAACGCACGTGTGCTGCAAGACCGTGTCGACAATGCTCTTCATACTTTCATTTGACAGTCGTTTGCCGATGTAGCCTATAGACAGAGGAATCAAATTTCTCAATTTCTTTATTGCCAGAAATTCGTTACCGGTTATGTTTCCCCACGGATCCGAATTCCAAAGCATACTAAAAGCAATTTATCAGCTCCATGCAATCACTCTTTCCTCTGAATATCAGTTTTTAATATTTCTTTAACTGCAAACTATAGCCCCCACCCTATTAAAAACAACACTCCATATAGTGCTAACTTCAGTACCCACACATCGACACATTCATATCCCATGCCAACAACAATAGTTACCATCAATACGTAATACTAACAACAATACCATATACCCACCATTAATACCCAGTTACTCCCATTACTTGCTATACTCACATCAATACTTATCGAAAACCAACACCCACATCTACACCTAAGTACTCAAAATCAATAATCCCAATGCAATCATCAATACTCAATACTCGCATAAAACATACTTACATTTGTACCCAATACTGACATCCAATGTTCACAGTAGTACCGTTATGCAATTCCCTTCCCATGCTCAATCTTTTTACCCAGATATACCGCCGTTCTTCGAAACGCTGCGTTAACGAAATACCCAACCGGCTATTTCCCCCGCTTCACCAGAGGCGTCGTTGTTCGTACCAGCGAAAGCGTCGTTGTTTATACCAGCGAAAGCGTCGTTGTTTATACCAGCGAACGCGTTGGACCGATCGTAGTACTCGTCGCATGTGGCCCGTAAATCACGTCATATAAACGTCGAAGTGTGCATAGCGAGCGGGGGTTCGTTTTCTCCACGTTTGTCTAATTACCATTTTAATCGTTTATACAAAAGGAGGTGAATCCGAAACAAAGAAACGAGATTTAGAAAATAAACTTTTACGTCCCCGCATCCGAGCTTTCTCCTGAAACGTGTTTGCACTCGAGGTGCAGAAACGATGGATCTTCTTTCTTGCGCGTGATTTGAGTTTGTCGACCATCTTTGACGACTTTCAAAAAGATAAAAACTGAAACTTAAGGGCTGCCCGATGATCGGACAGGACATCCGATGAACAACCGACCGGTTTTAAACGTGCCGATATTTTTGAACAAATATTGATACGTTAACGAGGCAGGGATGACCATCCATCCCATCATACACCCAGGACCCCATCTATGATGGACGTGATTATAACCTCGATCAATTGTACACACTACTGCAAAACTTTGATGGTTACATACCGGGCCCCAAAATTTAAAGGATGGGAAACCGTAGAACTGGAAAAAAAACTCACTCATAAGCCAAATAACATGTACGTGCAGCTTAAAAACAGCATGGTGGCATTATTTACACATAAACATCTGTCGGCCATACTGGTAGGTTTCCGGGTGAGCTACAACTTGGCAAGAACCTACATATCATGCGAAACCGGAGCAGAATTTTTGTGCTTAAAATCGGCAAATTGCAGTTGAGTGGATGTCAAAACAGAATTCTGGAGAATAAATTTCTGAAAAAAAAACTCTACGCGAAATTGCCATATATTTGTTCGGGCAAAATTGCGAGGAAAACTGAAGAAAATGGCAGTCTCTCCGTGATGGGTGTGACATGGCCCCTATTACCACAACTGAGAATGAGAATGATGGAATTTCAAAGAGAACATATATATATATTCTCTATAATGCCCCTGAGGATGCAACATCTATCACTTAGCTTTCACAATATGATGGTATACCAATGTTGCTAAAATATAATCGTAACGCGAAATACTTCGAATCCTCAATATGATCCTGTAAAAGCATGAATATGTCAGGTAGGTATGATTATAGAAAAAAAGAAATGTGATGGAAATACTTCCTTAATATGATCCTGTGAAAGCATGAATAAGTCAGGTAGGCATAGATATAGAAAGAAATGGGATGGAAAATTAACAGATAATAAAGTAATTCAAGCCTTACCCTGGTGCATAATTCACATCCTCATTCGATCAAGTCTCTGATACAAATTCTATAGCAGGTTAAAAGTAAATTATCCATCAGTATTCTAAGATACTTATGTATATGTGTGTGCCATAAGGAGGCAAATTAGTAATTTATAAAAAACTTTTACACGAGTATATATATATATATATATATATAAACATACTACAGTAAAGCTATATATATACCAGAAATGCAGAAAAAATTAACAGAAACACAGAAGAAAAAAAAACCCTGAGCTCCCATTTATTAGCTTGACAACAGCTTCGGCTGGTACGGTAAACAAACTACAAAGTATTCGCGACAGATTAATCATAATTACCCTAACGACGTGACAATATACTGCTTATAGTTGGACAGGTACCAAATGGCCCATATAGCATTGGGAGTTGAAGGAGATATAGATACTATGCACTTAGCTCACTGTTCACTTAGCTGATATAGTTGAATGTATAGTAACACACATCATAATTGTATCGCCAGTCAAACAAACTAATGAGAAAAATATCACGCAGGAATTTTTAAAAATTTTGTTTAATTTTTTTTCATAGTTTTTTTCTTCTTTTTATGCATAAAAAGGAATTATCCAGTGATTGCCGTAGTTACGTTAATATAAGAAAGAAGATTCTAAACTGGAATGGTCAGTTGCCAAACTGCTAGGGGGAACATCTATAATAGGTTCTCCTACTTTCACATGTAATACAGATGGAACTATAAACCTAGTTCTGGCAAAAGGGTATATAGATACAGTTATTGGTGTGAAAGGGTATTCTCTTGGCTCCTGGATCTTATACTTACACTAGGCTACTGTATCAATATGTCAAGAACTGATTGTCCAGTTTGTAGTGCGTAGAAAGAGATAATAAAAACCGCCTGGATGTCCTTTCACTGACCAGCGAGTTGCCTTGTCAAAGACTAGGGACTGACATTTTTTATGAGTTATGACACAATTCCTTCAGCATCTCTATTACCCAGATAATTCTAGAGAATATGCAGGTGGGTAAAGGGATGTGTCCTTCGCGAAGCATAAACCAAATATCATCTAGGAAACAGATATTACTACAGTAGTAATACTAACAAATCATTAAAAATTACAGTCCAACCAATAAACAAGGAGGGAGATACATTCATCCTTACATATATACACTGCATTACACTAAAAGACAATTACTTGGTGACTTTTCTTCCGCAGTGAACAAAAGATATTTCATCGACGATCATAATCGGGCCTTGAATTGTAAGTTGCAATGCCTCCTTCGAGAGGGAAAATAATTTAAATTTCTAGAAATTTAAGTATTTTTTGTACCACAATGCCATCCTTTGCCTCAGTATATGGACACCTCCTTTAGAATGTCTATACCAGACAGGATAGAAGGACATATTCGTGTCTTTTATATATGAAGACAAAGAAAAGAAAAAAAATGACATTGTCGCTTGTTATGGTCGCGGTCCGGTTCCAGTTACATTATGTGAAATGATCTGAAGCGTTGGAACATTCCAGATACCGAAAGGGACTGGTTCAGTGTCTGATCGATGGAGCGATCTCGAGACGGCGTGAACGCTTACCGGAACAAAGTCTTGCGTGAGATTACACTTCTGAATGGCGAAGATGTCGCACAGGGTTATAGGATTAAATCTTACCGGAACAGAGTCTTGCGTGAGATTACACTTCTGAATGGCGAAGATGTCGCACAGGGTTATAGGATTAAATCTTACTGGAACAGAGTCTTGCGCGAGATTACAATTCTGAATGGCGAAGATGTCGCGCAGGGTTATAGGATTAAATCTTACTGGAACCGAGTCTTGCGTGAGATTACATTTCTGAATGGCGAAGATGTCGCACAGGGTTATAGGATTAAATCTTACTGGAACCGAGTGTTGCGTGAGATTACATTTCTGAATGGCGAAGATGTCGCGCAGGGTTATAGGATTAAATCTTACCAGAACAGAGTCTTGCGCGAGATTACACTTCTGAATGGTGAAGATGTTGCAGGGTTATAGGATTAAATCTTACTGGAACCGAGTCTTGCATGAGATTACATTTCTGAATGGCGAAGATGTCGCACAGGGTTATAGGAACAGTTACTGGAACAGAGTGTTGTGTGAGATTACATTTCAGATAGCCAAGATGTCACAGGGTTACGATTAATTCTTACTGGAACCGAGTGTTGCGTGAGATTACACTTCTGAATGGCGAAGATGAATGAATGAATGAATGAATGAAGGGTTTATGCACAGCCACTACCTTACAGAAGAGCAAAGGTGTGCACGGTCGTGCTGAAACCAAGTAGGAGAAAAAACAATAAAAGTAGTGAGTTAAGAATACATTAATTAATGTTAACTTAAAGACATAATCATCACTATTATTAAAGAGAAAATGTTTCAGACGTTTATTAAAAGACCCAATCGTAGGAATAGTTGTTACAGGGTTATAAATAGGATTAAATGTTACTGGAACCGAGTATTGCATGTCAGACTGCCGTTAACCTTCTCAAGATATTGCCGATACACACACCAAACTCCAAAACGAAATGACAAAAGACGTTTTACTGTTTACAATTTACTTGAAACGTGAAACGAAACCCGCCCTTTCTATCAATTTGGAAATCAATGTTTACGTCGATCGTGGTTGCACGGTCACGGTCCGTTTGGCAAAAAGTAAATGATGTACAGCATCGCCGCGGTCTCCGTGCTTCGCTGGCCTACCGCGGGCTATATAGCGCTATACTTACAGTACTTACTGTATACGGACGTGATGTGTTGAACTTTTCACCAGAACCGTAAAAAAAAAAAGTGGGTTATTTTTTTCGGTATTTATCTACGAAAGCCTTTAATAGTTATTAACAGTTATAATGAGGGGCGGCAATATTCCTGATGTACAATACAAAACGATCTTACGAAATATGGATAATTTTGTTGAATGTATAGTAGTATTGAAATGTGCCTATGCCGTAGGAATTGCTGAGATTTATAAATCATTTGCTCAATTTTGATTTAATCCAATAGAACCCCCTTATAATGTAATTCAAATTTTGCTAGACTATGCTAAGTTTTATTCCACAAATAGATTAATCGCTCAAATGGTTTTCTCGAACATCCTCAGCTAGACCATACGTCAAAACATCTTTCGATATCGATTCTTTTTGCATTTGTTAAGTTTTAACTTGACATGCTGCCCCTCTAAATTTTAAAAGAAATCCAAATAATTATGGTCACGACTGGTCTCGAGTTTTCAATCACGTTACGATAATCCCCCAGAGCGTTCCTGGTCACCAGGTATTTTGTTTGTGTAATTCAATCCTCTTCAGTATACAGGGATCAATTCTGCAGATGCGTGGAAAACGATAACACGAGCATGTTGCTTGAAAGCTTTCGAAAGAGACAGAGGAAACAACCCTGCAGCAGGTTTTAAAATATTTCATTTGATAGTCAAAGGTGAACAACCTCTCCAAACATCGTTTAATAATCCACTTTCGTTTCGAGAGAGATTTGTGTTTGAAACTGACGCTAAATAATATTTTTATTATTGTATTTATATATACATCAATTTATATCAATTACGCATCATTCATCACTGACTCTACTTAGCTCATTTCTTTTTTCTTCTTGTTTCTATCAATCTATTCTTTTACTATGTAAAAAAGTGTAGCCCTTTGATATATATTTCTTTAACCAAAACACATCCCCTAACAACAGTAACATCTCCATCACTTAAAAAAAACAACCCATCTCTCAGGATAAGATGGCCGGTGAGGCTGATTAACTAGAGGGCGCCCCTTCTCCGGCAGGACCAGACATGGGGAAGATGGAATACGGTGCTTATAAAGGTTACCATGACCACGCATGCTAACATGGTAGTTAATATATTGCGAGAAGAAGACCAGCTAGCTTCAAGTATATAGGGTTCTGTAAATTCTTGTCAGTTTAAACCTTTGCGTAAATATCAGGAGCACTGAAACCAACCTATCGGGGCGTTTATATATAGACCGGTAGGTATTTACAGCAAGACTACTTCCACTGATTGTTTGCTTTCTAATAAATAGTTTTGAGCTTGAACTTGGGTTTCTCTGAATTTGTCAGCCGCACCCCGTACTATTATACATCTGTGCTTGGAATTAGATTGGCCCGGTAAGCTGTGCTTACATCTGTTGAAATCACAGAAATGTTATCAGCTCTAAAAAAGGGTCACTTTGGAAAATTTAGAACATGGTAATAATTTTAATTTGATTAATTTGGTGGAGAAGATTTTTAACCATAATTGGAGATGTTTAAATCTTAATTGGAGAAGATATTTTAAATCCTATGTGGTGAAGATGATTAATCCTTATATGGTGAAGATGATTAATCATCCTATATGGTGAAGATGATTAATCCTATATGGTGAAGATGATTAATCCTATATGGTGCAGATGATTAATCCTATATGGTTAAGAATATTTATTCTATATGGTGAAGATTATTAATTCTATATGGTGAAGATGATTAATCCTATATGGTGAAGATAATTAATCCATATTATATGGTGAAGATGATTAATCCTATATGGTAAATGTGATTAATCCTATGAGGAAAAGAATTTTCCCTGAACAATAATCAGTAATCATGCACTTCAGAGAGCAAGGATTACTCTCAGCGCAAACCCCTTGCAAAATATCCGCTAGACATAAATTGAAATATTTAGCTCTAAACATTTCATGTTCGTTATACTTACGTAGGTTAATAAACATCATACATGCTCAAATTCTTTACTGAATTTATAAGAATGTTTTCTCTTAAAAAAAGCTGTTAGAAATCTTAAACTAGTAAGTTAACTTGGATAATTCGTTAATAAACTGAATAACTAAAATTTGGATCGATTAAGAGGACATGTTAATAAAAAAAAAGATTGCGTTAAAAAATCTTGTTTCGTATTTTTTTGAGATACATTACATCCAGGTCACATATATAGGCAGGAGTATAATAGGCAGGAGTATAATAGCTATCTATAATGAGGCATGTCTTCAATATTTGCCACATGTCTGCGATATATGCCCCTTTAACGTAAAACCAACGACTACGCCACCCCTCCCACCCTCTCCTCTCTATAGATATCTTAAAGTAAACATATACAGTTTCGAAAAAGCCTTTTCAAACGTCTCGGAACAAATTTGCCTGCAAAACGTGACTTTTGATCTAATTTTCCCCCTGAGGAAACAAACGAAATGGACCATAGCTCTCCCGCGGGTCTTTGAAACTTAACGATCCATAAACTTTTAATTCAATACCGGCCGTGCAAATTCCACCTTTGAAAACTTAAAAAACTATTAAAAACTACTTAAACGAGGCATTCTTTTAATTTTCGGCTCTATAATTTTCCTTAAAACCACACCTCTTTTTAAAGAAAAGCCTCATTTTGATCCAAAAAAAAAGAAAAAAGAAAGAGTAAAAATTTGTGCAATGGATTCTATTCCACAGACTCAACTCACCTGCGGACTAGGAGAACGCGAGCGAGGATTAGTCACGTTCAAATGGTTGTCGAGGGATCTCTTCCACACAGCGTGGGGACCGTCTAGGGGAGGGGGGAGAAAGGATAGTTTCTGTGGATATACGAAGGTCGATGAAAACCGACCTTTGGCCTACTTCTTGGATCGTCTTGAGGTGCAGGTGGAAACGACCGGACTATGACGACACAAAGATATTCATACAATACCAGATCGTTGTGTAACTGTGATGGGATTCATAGGCAAAACCGTTATTCGAAGAACGAGGAGACAAAGCTCGGAATTCTCTCGGGGAGGGGGGGGGGGACGTCCGTGCAATTAGGGCTCGGGGAAAATGGTTTAATTAGTAGCCTATATGCTTTATGGAAAAAGGGGATGGTGATTCCAATTTACAATGGAAATTACTTTCTATTGTGTTTGTGAATGAATAAAACTTTAGACTTCAATCTGATTATCTGATTACAAAAGTCGTTAATCTGTCCGTAGCTAGACGGCGGGTTTATAATGAATCGTGTCATTCTGAGTATATATACCAGGAATAAATTTCAACTATTGTTTCGCTTACTCTGGTTTAGTCCATTATAACTGTCTTCGAGTATTTCCATCGACTTAAAACTCAGCAGCTTCTCCAGGCCCGGTCGGTTTGCCTGAAAGTTGGAGAAAAATAAAAGGGATTTCCCTTGGCAAACTAAAAAAAGAGAAACATTGTCAGGTAATAGAAATCATTTACATGACAAACGTGGCGGTACGCTGGTATAGCAGGAAAAAAAAACAAAAAAGAAACGATATTGTATTTTGCTTAAAAGCAAAGGACCATCTCAACCATTATGTCCTAAATTACGTAGCACCATAACATCGAGGTTACGCGACATCGCAAAAAATTGCCTTAACTATAGCACCTTAATAACGACGAGGTCACACATGTAACGACCCAATCAAGGGACCATCTCATTTATCCGCAACCCGCCGTTTTTAAAATTAAACCAATTTGGTTGAGTTCGTGCCGACTGACCGACACCTACCTCCCACAGTCTGGATAAGTCGCCCTTTTCTATCCTCAGCAGTTCGCACCATCCTCGGGTCACCGCGGTGGCGGAGTGAGCTCGGTGGTCAAGGAGACACTGCCCTAGGTTTGCCCCACTAGTTAGCACCGTCGAGTGGAAGGTTTTCTACGAAGAATCAGAAGGGTTTTTATATAGCACCGTGCGCTTGACAGAAGAAACCTCCCAAAAACTAAATCGATCTACTGCATAAACATGGTCTATACATCAAGTTTGGTCGTTGCATTAATAATAATAATAATAATAATAATAATAATAACAACAATAACAACAATAACAACAATAACAATAATAACAATAAAAATAATAATAATAAAAATAATAATAATAAAAATAATA